>JAGIQG010000016.1:71932989-72172989 GCA_024679065.1 Sphyrna mokarran
GTGGGGTTGCTCATTGTGCCTTGCTGCCCTTGCCATTGACCACCTGCCCTCCCCCACATTGCCCCCACTCTCTGTGACCTCCATTCTGCCATCACCCGCCTCGGCTTAACCCTGTCCTCAATCCGCTGAGTAGAAACTGCTTCTGGCCTCTGATTGGCCAGCAGCTCTCAGTGGGAGGGTCTTCCTCCTGAGGTCTCGCCAGCTCGTTTCTTGATGGTTAAAACCCCGTGACCCCAACAGAATTTACCCACTGACCCAAACCAGCATCCAACACCCCGTGACACAGAATTACACCATCTGATTGGCTGCTGGTTCTCTGAGGGAGGATTTTCTGTCCCTTACGCCTCCAGCCGATTACTGACCAATTATCCACACATCAGCCGCTGTTCCTTTCAGCAGAATCTCCCCAACTCTAACATTTCAGCTGAGGGTGTGAGGAATCCAGCACTTCATATAATTCAGTCAGTGGAAGGGGTTGGTTTAGCTCAGTTGGCTGGATAACTGGTCAGAGACGCTAACAGAACAGGTTCAATTCCTGTATCAGCTGAGGTCATTCATGAAGGCCCTGCTTTCTCAACCTTGCTCCTTGCCCGAGGTGGGGTGACGCTCAGGTTAAATCACCACAAGTCAGCTCCTGTCCTCAAAGGAGACAGCAGCCAATAGTTATCTGAGACTAAGGTGACTTTATCTTTGATTCAGTCACAGCTTTTTATTTTCAGACACTTTTTCAAATGAAATTCAAATCCTAAAATTGTTGGGAGGGGATTTGGTTCCACATTTTCTAGGTTCTGAGTCCAGTCCAGGTTTGTAGATCACAAATGGAGCAAAGTAAGTTATACTGTCAACACAGGGGGAGGTGATAGCTTATAGGTATTATCACTAGAAACGCGGCTAATGTTCTGGGGTGCCAAGTTTGAATCCCACCAAGGCAGGAGGTGGAACTTGAATTCAATAAAAATAATTTGGGATTAATAATTTACTGATGACCATGAAACCATTGTCGATTTTTGAAAAAAAAAACCCATCTGGTTCACTAATGTCCTTTAGGGATGGAAATCTGCTGTCCTTACCCAGTCTGGCCTACGTGTGACTCCAGCGCCACAGCAATGAGATTGACTCTCAATTGCCCTTGGACAATTAGGGATGGGCAATAAATGCTGCCCAGCCAGTGACTCCCATATCCCATGAATGAATGAAACAACTCGATGCTTCTGATGCTCTGGATGAGTGAGCTGATTACCGGTGAATGGAGCCCTTGATGTTTCTCTTCTCTCAGTCAGGAATTGACAACAACATGGACAGGACAAAGCCCCAAAAATCTGCCTTCATTTTCTCCACATTCAGAAGATTCCCCTCATTGAGACATTCCAGCATTCCCACACCGTCCCTGAGTCATTGCCATGATCTCAATGGATGGGGTTTGTAAGGGAGTGGGGTTTTCTGCTCCCACCCCTGCAGCACATTGGCGCACCTGGAAGATTGCTCCAACTGCAGGTAATGTCTACGGAATTTTGTGTGGCTGGCCTATCCCGCTTCCGGGGAACCTGCCACAGGAGTTTACCTTTGGCTGGGCTGGAGGCTCCCACTGGTCAGAGATTCTCAGCAATGTGACCTTTAAATCAGGTTACAATGGAGGCAGACAGGTGTTTATTCTGATTGTAGCCCTAACAACGTGCCTGGTAACGTGTAAATAGACCTGCCTGCTCCAGGAGAGAAAAGAGAGAAAGGAAGAAGAGCAATTGGTCAGGCTCTGTGGGAACGGTCAGAGCGGATTGCGGGGAAAGGAGGTTAAAGAGACGCAGTCAGCAGTCGCTTATGGAACATGGAGTAAGCAGGGAGAGGAAGATCATCAGGACAGGATTTATTGCTGACAGGGAATTTGAAAAACTCTCCAAGACACCGAACGGGATTGAGAGTTACAGTCACATTAGGGTGGTCTAAAGCTATAGGATGATCAGCGCTGAGACCATTTCACAATCATTTCCCAAGTGGGAGAGGGAGAAGATTGAGCCCTCCAAACCGGAGAAGGTGAAAAGACAGTAATCTGACCAACTGTAAAGTATATTTATTGGACACAAATAAGGCTTACATTAACACTGCAATGAAGTCTTTGTGAAAATCCCCACGTTGCCACACTCCAGTGCCTGTTCAGGTCAATGCACCCTAACCAGTACATCCTTCTGACTGTGGGAGGAAACTGAAGCATCCGGAGGAAACCCACGCAGACACGGGGAGAATGTGCAGATTCTACTGCTTCATGTTGTTAGTGTACGCTGACCGGGACCATCTGATGGGCAACACGACAGCTCAGTGACTATTGCGTGCTGTGCAGATACATGGATTTGGACCTGTGTCTGTGGGAGTTTGCGCATTCTCCCCGTGATTGCCTGGGTTTTCTCCGGGTGCTCCGGTTTCCTCCCACATCCCAAAGATATGCTCTTAGGCTAATTGGCAAAACAAATTCTCCCTGAATTGTTTCAAATTTGGTTTTTAATCCATAGATTAAGATAGACAAGTCTCCAGGACCAGATGGGATGTACCCCAGGTTATTGTGGGAGGTGAGGGATGTCATTGCAGAGCCCAGGGCAATGATCTTTGCGTTGTCAATGGAGATGGGAGAGGTTCTGGAGGATTGGAGGATTGCGGATGTGGTCCCTATTTTCAAGAAAGGGAACAGGGATAGTCCTGGAAATTACCGACCGGTGAGTCTGACCTCAGTGGTTGGTAAGCTGATGGAGAGGCTTCTGAGGGACAAGATTTACGAGCATTTGGAGAAGTTTAGGTTGATTAGAAATAGTCAGCATGGTTTTGTAAAAGGTAGGTCATGCCTTACGAGCTTAATTGAGTTCTTCGAAAATGTGACTGAACACATTGACGAAGGAACAGCAGTGGACGTGGTGTACATGGACTTCAGCAAGGCATTTGACAAGGTCCCACATGCAAGACTTCTTGAGAAAGTGAGAGGCCATGGGATCCAAGGGGCTTTGGCCTTGTGGATCCAGAACTGGCTTGCCTGCAGAAGGCAGAGGGTGGTTGTGGATGGCTCTTTTTCTGCATGGAGGTCGGTCACCAGTGGAGTGCCCCAGGGATCTGTTCTAGGACCCTTGCTGTTTGTCATTTTCATAAATGACCTGGATGAGGAAGTGGAGGGATGGGTGAGTAAGTTCGCCAATGACATGAAGGTCGGTGGTGTTGTGGATGGTCTGGAGGGATGTCAAAAGTTGCAGCAGGACATCGACAGGATGCAAGACTGGGCGGAGAAGTGGCAGATGGACTTCAACGCAGATAAATGTGTTGTGGTCCATTTTGGCAGATCCAACAGGATGAATGAGTACACTATCAAAGGTAGGAGTCTTAGCTGTGTGGAAGAGCAGAGGGATCTTGGGGTCCGGGTCCATAAGACTCTCAAATCGGCCTCCCAGGTGGAGGATGTGGTTAAGAAAGCTTATAGTGTACTGGCCTTCGTTCATCGAGGGATTGAGTTCAGGAGTCAGGAGGTAATGCTGCAGCTTTATAGGACCCTTGTCAGACCACACTTGGAGTACTGTGCGCAGTTCTGGTTGCCTCACTGTAGGAAGGACGTGGAAGCTATTGAAAGGGTTCAGAGGAGATTTACAAGGATGTTGCCTGGATTGGGAGGCATGCCTTATGAAGACAGGTTGAGGGAGCTGGGACTGTTCTCCCTGGAGAGACGAAGGTTGAGAGGCGACCTGATAGAGGTTTACAAGATGTTGAGAGGAATAGATAGGGTGGACTCTCAGAGACTATTTCCCAGGGCTGAAATGGTCGCGACGAGAGGGCACAGATTTAAGGTGCAGGGAAGCAAGTACAGAGGGGATGCTAGGGGAAAGTTTTTCACTCAGAGGGTGGTGAGTGAATGGAATCGGCTGCCGTCGGTGGTGGTCGAGGCGAACTCGCTGGGGTCTTTTAAAAGACTTCTGGATGAGTATATGGGATCCAATGGGATTGGGGGTTATAGATAGGTCTATGGCTGGGTAGGTTTTGATGTGTTCGGCACAACTTGTGGGCCGAAGGGCCTCTTTGTGCTGTAGTGTTCTATGTTCTATGTTCTAGATCTATAAACATGGACAGGAATCGCGGGTAGAGATGGGAACACCGGGGTGGCAGCTCGGGCTCGTTGGGCCAAAGGGGCTGTTTCCCGTGCTGTTTTGTTTTTGTTCTTTGTTCTATTCTGCACAGACAGTGACCCAGCTGGGAATTGAATCCCGATTCCTGGCATTGTGAGGCAGCTGTGCTAACCACTGAGCCACTGTGTGCTGCCCATTCTCTTCCCCAGCTGGTCAGATGACACAAGGAGTGACCATATCTCACCAGTTGGGATTGATGAGAGTGCGTATCGTTAGAATCTGTGCTCGGTGCACTGTATGCACTCTTTGTATTCCCGACCCAAGTGTTTCTATCACATTTCTGTAAATTTAAATGTTGAACCTCCTGACACACATTGATCCTTTGGAAGGAGAATGTTCATCTTAGAGAACCGAATGTAATCTTTAAACTAAATACGTGTGAATGTTAAATGGAAAGAAGTGACTATTGCACATCCCATGAGTATAAAATTATTATTTTTATTTACTGATGGGGAAAATATAAAAATCAAACAGGAAACAACATAAAATCTGACAGCTGGTGTTAAACAGAACAGAGAAATTCCTCCACATGTTCTCAGACACCAACTTATTAAAAACGTACAGTTTACTGATGAATTTTTTTTAAATAGACTAAGCAATGTCAATCAAAAAAATTAAATAATTGGGCACATGGCAGAAAAATTAATATTAAAAGCTACAGAATGCATCTATAAAAGGCCCCAGTCACTGGTCTTTAAGAAAAAAACAAATACATTTGGCATTTTGTACACAAAAGTCCCCACTACACAGTTATTCAACAGTGTGCGCTACCATAGAATCAGAGACAAAAAAAATACTCTCCTCTATAAAGTAAATCACAGAATAATCTTTCAACACACAAAAAGCGTCTGGAATTGTCAACACATCTAGAACATTTAGTAAAACTACAGAAAACAATATCCTAAATATAAGATTTCTCAACAGACTGTTTCACATTTAATATTTTAAAGTCCTCACCATTTGAATTGGTCAATATTTAAGTGGTCAGTATGAAAAGGCATCTTGATCATAAATAGCTGTCCACTCCGGAACGTTGTGGACTCACAGTCAGTCGGCACGACAGAGCGCCATTCAGCATGAGGGAAAAAAATCATCACAATAATGTTAAGTCCACAAGCATTAGGCCAAGGGTCCTGAATTAACCACGAGAGCAGTTTATTACAGTAGCAATTGAGGACTAAGCTTGAGGCAAGCAAAATATTTCCTTCATAGGACAAAGTTAAATTACCCCCTTTTGTTTTAATTTTTAAGCTTTTTTTTTGGAAAGAAAGAGGGTTAGAATCCTATGATAAGATCAGTGAGCTTACAGGCCGCTGCTTGGGTCTGTAATTCGAAGTGCTGGCTATCTTTACGTCCTCAGTGTTACCAACATCTGGTGCATCTGTCGGGCTGGTAACTCCCTTGGTGAAGTCCAGGTAAAGGAGGTCTTGTGAATTCAGGTGAGGTAGAGCGGCTTGTCCCTTGGTAACATGCTTTAATTCAAACAAAAAGAGTGTTAGTGGGAATGAGTCAAGATAAAGCACAAGGTGATAGTTTCAGCTGGAACCTGCGCTGCGTTACCATCTGAAGGGTAAATGTTATTTTAGTAAAGGTGTAAGATGGAGGCAGGATCAGCTGACCAGAGCTCTGACCTATGGGGAAAGACAAGTTTAATCGCAGCAGTAAATCACGAGCAAAGCAAATTTGATCTGAATGCATTGAGATGGGATTTTTGATACAAAGCATCATTTCCAGTCTATCCTGCATTTTTAATGACCTCTTGGGCATGTTAATATCTAAACCTCTCCCCTCCTCATGGTCTTGTCGACTTGGGAGACCTGTAATGAATAGAATGATCCCTAGCTCATGTTGAACCCAGTTTAACCAGTGTAACCCCTAAATCTAACCCAGTTTAACCAGTGTAGCTCCTAAATCTAACACACTATAACCAGTATAACCCCTAAATTTAAGCCAGTTTAATTAGTATAATCTCTAAATCAAAAGCAAAATACTGCAGATGCTGGCATTTGAATCAAAAACAGAAAATATTGGAAAATCTCAGCAGGTCTGACAGTATCTGTGGGGAGAGAATAGATCACGAACCCACTCAGGTCAACCTATAACACAGACTACGCTGAGAGGCTTTGCCGTCGCACCTCTCTCACACTCCTCATACACCTCATACACCAGCTCTATAGCAAGCGCCGCACCCTGGAAAGTAAAATGGAATACATATTCTCAACTTGCGCTCAGGACGCAGACCAGCTGCGAAACTTTGCCAAGCAGATGAGACGAAGAAACTACACCATTTACATGCACACCAAGAACAGGAAACTTGAAAAACTCGGCATTGCCATCAGCAACAACCAAACCTCCCTTGGCACCACAGTAGAAAACAACACTACCGCAGGGAGGTCCATTGTTAACTTGTCGGACTACACACTTTAATCAGAGGAAATCGAAGTTCTCAGCCGAGGGCTCAATTTCTGTCCCACCACCAAAATGGACCCCATCAGTCTCGCAGCAGATACAGAGGAATTCATCAGGCGAATGAGGCTGCGTGAGTTCTTCCACAAACCCCAAGAGGCCAATAGTGGACTCAATGAGACAGCTAATGAACCAGAACAGCCGACAGAGGGATCCGCAGTGCAGCAACCGAAGAGGAATGAATCCAATTGGACTCCTCCGGAAGGCCGCTGCCTTCGACTGGACATGTATGCCCAAGCCATCAGGAGGTGCGTGAACACCAGATTTATCAACCGCACTTACAAGACAGTCCCGAACATCACCCAAGCACAACACAAGGCCATCCGTGCTCTCAAGACCAACTGCAACATTGTCATCAAACCAGCAGACAAAGGAGGCGCCACTGTCATACTGAACAGAACGGCCTACTGTGAAGAAGTGTACCGACAACTAAACAATGAGAAACACTACAGACAGTTACCAGCGGATCCGACCAAAGAACACACTCGTCAACTCAACACTCTGATCAAAACCTTTGATCCGGACCTTCAGAACACCCTCCGGGCTCTCATTCCACGTACTCCCCGCATTGGAGATCTCTACTGCCTCCAAAGATACACAAGGCAAACATACCCAGCCGTCCCATCGTATTGGGCAATGGGACCCTGTGTGAGAACCTCTCCGGCTATATCGAGGGCATCCTGAAACCCATTGTACAAAGAACCCCCAGCTTTTGTCTTGACACTACGGACTTCCTACAGAAACTCAGCACACATGGAGCAGTTGAACCAGGGACACTCCTTGTCACAATGGATGTCTCGGCGCTCTACACCAACATCCCCCACGACGATGGTATTGCTGCAACTGCCTCAGTACTCAATGCCAACAACTGCCAGTTTCCAGATGCAATTTTACAACTCATCCGCTTCATCTTGGACCACAATGTCTTCACCTTCAACAATCAGCTTTTCATCCAGACACACGGAACAGCCATGGGGACCAAATTCGCACCTCAGTATGCCAACATCTTCATGCACAGGTTCGAACAAGACTTCTTCACCACACAAGATCTCCAACCAAGGTTATATACTAGATACATTGATGACATCTTTTTCCTTTGGACTCATGGTGAACAATCATTGAAACAACTGTATGATGATATCAACAAGTTCCATCCCACCATCAGACTCACCATGGACTATTCTCCAGAATCAGTTGCATTCTTGGACACACGCATCTCCATCAAGGACGGTCACCTCAGCACCTCACTGTACCGCAAACCGACAGACAACCTCACAATGCTCCACTTCTCCAGCTTCCACCCTAGACACGTTAAAGAAGCCATTCCCTATGGACAAGCCCTCCGTATACACAGAATTTGCTCAGATGAGGAGGATCGTGACAGACACCTCCAGACACTGAAGGATGCCCTCGTGAGAACAGGATATGGCGCTCGACTCATCGATCGACAGTTCCGATGTGCCACAACGATAAACCGCACTGACCTCCTCAGAAGACGAACACGGGACACGGTGGACAGAGTACCCTTTGTTGTCCAGTACTTCCCCGGAGCGGAGAAGCTACGACATCTTCTCCGGAGTCTTCAACATATCATTGATGACGATGAACATCTCGCTAGGGCCATCCCCACTCCCCCACTTCTTGCTTTCAGACAACCGCACAACCTCAAACAGATCATTGTTCGCAGCAAACTACCCAACCTTCAGGAGAACAGTGACCACAATACCACACAACCCTGCCACAGCAACCTCTGCAAGACATGCCAGATCATAGACATGGACGACATCATCAAACGTGAGGATACCATTCACCAGGTACACGGTACATACTCTTGCAACTCGGCCAACGTTGTCTACCTAATACGTTGCAAGAAAGGATGTCCCGAAGCATGGTACATTGGGGAGACCATGCAGACACTACGACAGCGGATGAATGAGCATCGCTCAACAATCACCAGGCAAAACAGTTCCCTTCCTGTGGGCGAACACTTCAGCAGTCATGGGCATTCGGCCTCCGACCTGTGGGTAAATGTTCTTCAAGGGGGCTTTCGTGATACACGACAGCGCAGAGTCGCTGAGCAGAGACTGATAGCCAAGTTCCGCACACATGAGGACGGTCTTAACAGGGATCTTGGCTTCATGACACACTATCTGTAACCCCCGTAACTTGCCTGGGTTAGCAAAAAACCTCACTTACTGTGCTGTCTGGAGAAAATACACAATTCTCTAACCAATGCTCAGGATTCCCTTCACACACATTGTTAGCCACTTTAACACTTGAATAGCAGGTTAGATGTAAGGATTCGCATTCTAATCAGCAATCTCTGACTGTCTGTGCTGATGTGTGCTATTGCAGACCAGAACACTGCATTTGCCTGAGGAAGACACGGGAGTGTTGAAAGCTCGCAATTTTACTATCAAATAAATCGGTTGGATTAAAAATTGGTGTTGCTAAATTCTTACTGGGAGAGAATAGAGCCAGCATTCGGTTCTGAATGAAATAAGGTGCACAGTGGTGGCCCAAGGTGGCTCAGTGGTTCACACTGCTGCCTCACAGCGTCAGGAACCTGGGTTTGATTCCCAGCTTGGGGAGTTTGCACATTCTCCCTGTGTCTGCGTGGGTTTACTCTGGGTACTCCGGTTTCCTCCCACAATGTGAAGACGTGCTGGTTAGGTGCATTGACCCGAACAGGCGTCAGAGTGTAGCGACTAGGGGATTTTCACAGTAACTTCATTGCAGTGTTAATGTAAGCCTTACTTGTGACTAATAAATAAACTTTTACTTTATCAAAGGTTATCTAGACTCAATTCTAGGCTCTATTCTTTCCCTAAAGATGCTGTCAGATCTGCTGGGATTTTCCAGGATTTTCTGTTTTTGTTCCCCAAGTTTAATCCAGTTTAGTCACTAATGCAGCGTTCTGATCTTTAACCCACATGCTCCTTCTTTTACTCATGCGCAATCCGCGTGTCCAATGCAAGCTGAGTTTTAATTTTGCCAGTTGGGGGTCACTGAGCTGCTGCTTGCTGCCGTTTACCTGCAGTGGTTAATGACACACTCGTTGTTACAGTATTCATTGTCCCACTCGCCGTTCTGTACTGGCGGATTAGAAGCATTGGGAGATTGGGCACTGACTGTGTTCTGAAACTCTGGCTGCATATGAGCATATCCCTGAGAGAAAGAAGAGAATCCACATTTCAGTTCAGAGACACTGTAATTCAGAAACATACTTCAATAAAAGAGTAAATGATTTATTTTAGTCACGGAATGGCTCTTATTTCTGGTTGGAAAACATTTAAAACAGGTTTCTGGAAATAATTCTGCAGGTATCTGTATGTCTGGGGTCCAAAATTTATCTCACATCATCTTTCATTGTGAATTTCACTCTTGACACTTTTACTTTGAACACAAGAGAACAAGTACAGCACACGAACAGGCCCTTTGGCCCTACAAGCCTGCCAATCACATTGTCCTATCACCTGTATCCCTCTAAATGCTGCCTGTTCACGTGTTTATCCAGATAAGTCTTCAATGTTGCTAACACGTCTGCCTCAACCACCTCACTTGTCCGTGCATTCCAGGCCCCCACCACCTTCTGTGTAAAAAAAACTTCCCTTGCACATCTCCACTGAATCTTCCCCCTTTATCTTGAACTTGTATTCCCTTGTAATTGTCATTTCTGCCCTGGGAAAAAACTTCCAACTGTTCCCCCTATTCATATCCCTCATCATTTTATAACCTTCTATCAGAGGGGACAAATTGTTCCAAGAGATTTGGGACAGAGGCTGTGTTCTCAGGAGGAGTTTCTCTGTTACTAGATGGTTGCTGCTGAAACAGTTCTGGATGTCCCTGGTGTTTTGAGAGCCGGTGGTTTGACCATAAAACCATAAAACATAAGAGCAGAATTAGGCTACTCTGCCCATCGAGTCTGCTCTGTCATTCAATCATGGCTGATATTTTTCTCATCCCCATTCTCCTGTCTTTTCCCCATAACCCCTGATCCCCTTATTAATCAGGAACTTATCTATCTCTGCGTTAAAGACACTCAGTGACCCGGCCTCCTCTGCAGCAAAGAGTTCCACAGATTCCCCATTCTCTGGCCGAAGAAATTCCTCCCCATCTCTGTTTTAAAGGATTGTCCCTTTAGCCTGAGGTTGTTCCCTCTGGTTCTAGTTCTTCCTGGTAATGGAAACATCCTCTCCCCGTCCACTCTATCCAGGCTCACCTGCTGACCCGCTGGAGAATGAAGCTGTGATTGGACGGGCAATGGCATCTGCTGGGAGATGATTGGCTGGCTCTGCACCTGTTGCATGGCGATGGATTGGTTGCGGACGGCACTCTGCTGGTGGTGATGGTGTTGGAGGGAGAGCTGCTGGTGCAGGGGAGGGCTGATCTGCAGCGAGGGAGGCGGCGAACCGCTCAGTGGCATCTGCGACATGACTGTCTTGGAGGCGAGGGTCCTCGAGAGGTTGCGGTGAGAAGGGCCTGAGTACGTCTGCAGCTCGGACTGAGAGAGGAAGGAATTTGGTCCAATGTATGGGGAAGAGGTTTGAGGTGGCAGGGTGTAGAGTGGCTGCTTTGGGGGGATCATGTGTGATTGTTGAGATGTTTGACCATTCTTTGTTTCCACTTGGTCATTGTAACTCTGCAGAAACAAGTCAAATAGAATATATAGTTAGATCACTATTCCTACTCAATAAAACTCTATTGGAAAAGCACTGCTCTGCACTGTGACAATCCAGTTCCTGATCATCTTAACTTAGCCTGGTGCTCCCCAGAATGATACAGACAGAGAACAGTCTGACACATTGTGACCCATCAGGCAGCCCTGTGGCTAGTACAAGGTGAGTTTTCAGTGAGTTGGATTGCCTCCCAGCTATAGTTTGGAGCATATACACCGATTCACCGAGACACTTCCATTCAAAGAAAAACATCTATGCTTACAAGTTTATTTATCAAAGTCACAAGTAGGCTTACATTAACACTGCAATGAAGCTACTGTGAAAATCTCCCAATCACCAAACTCCGGTGCCTGTTCGGTTATGCTAAGGGACAATTTAGCACAACCAATGTATCTGACATCTTTGGACTGTGGGGGGAACCTGGGGTACTCGGAGGAAACCCATGCACACACGGGAAGAATGTGCAGATTCCACACAGACAGTAATCCAAGCTGGGAATTGAACTTGGGTCCCTGGCACTGTGAGGTAGCAGTGCTAACCACTGTGCCACCCTGTCAAGATGTGTGTGCCATTTTGTTTGGTTAAAACATCACACCTCGTAATCTATAACAACACATTAAAAAATAAACCCAGATACATACACACAGTACCACGAAAAGCATCTAAATTATAGAAAAGCAATAGATCGCAGATACTATTCCCAGGCAGACTGAACTAAACTCCAATAATATATTGAAAAATTAATAGATCTTGAATTTTTCCTGATGACTTTCACCTGCTTTTATAAACTGGATTTACAGACTAAAGCTATTCATTCTGAAAGTATTGTCAAGAACAAAGGAATATGGAATAGTCAGATTTAAACTCTAACATGGGCACTGAATCAGTTATCTGTTTTATGTACTCCTGCTCCTGCTGTCCATCAGGGACTGTACGGAGTGTACAGTCAGTCTGTTTGGTCTATACTGGTGTTTATGCTCCTCACACCCACTCATCACGTCACCCTATCAGTAACCCCCTCTGGTAGTCTCTCCGTTGTGTTAATCCACGATTATTCATTTCAACCACCCCTGTGGGAGTGAGTTCCCCCATTCTCCCCACCCCTGTAGGAGTGAGTTCCCCCATTCTCCCCACCCCTGTAGGAGTGAGTTCCCCCATTCTCCCCACCCCTGTGGGAGTGAGTTCCCCCATTCTCCCACCCCTGTAGGAGTGAGTTCCCCCATTCTCCCCACCCCTGTGGGAGTGAATTCCCCCATTTCCCCACCCCTGTAGGAGTGAGTTCCCCCATTCTCCCCACCCCTGTGGGAGTGATTCCCCCATTCTCCCCACCCCTGTAGGAGTGAGTTCCCCCATTCTCCCCACCCCTGTAGGAGTGAGTTCCCCCATTCTCCCCACCCCTGTAGGAGTGAGTTCCCCCATTCTCCCCACCCCTGTAGGAGTGAGTTCTCCCATTCTCCCCACCCCTGTAGGAGCGAGTCCCCTATTCTCTCCACTCTCTGGATAAAGACATTTCTCTGAATTACTGATGGGTTTTATTAGTGATGATCTTACATTGATGGTCCCTAATCTTTGACTTGTCCATAAGTTTATTCTGTAGGAAAGTGGGGGTGTTTTCTAATGAGTAAGATTGTGTCTGTGGTGCTGTGGAATTAAATGTCATTCCTTACCTTAGATACCAAACTGGCTCGATAGGCAGCGAGTGCTTTCAAGTATTCCTTTTTCGCAGCCTCAGTTTTCCTTTTGTATGCCTATAAAAACAAAAATAAAACTCCATCATCTTTTTAACTGAGAAAACAGATCAAGGTCAATAAATCAACAATTGGCTTATCAGAGTAGGAGAGATGATACCATCAGTTTGATGTGATAATTAGTTGAAACTGTTCTTGGGTTTTTAAAGTCCGGTGGATTCTATAGTAAAGAGAGTAAATCCTCTCAACTTCAGGGGCAGCAGGTACCTGGCTACATCACCAGCTGGACTTTCCCTCCAAACCAATCACCATGCTGACTTGGAAACATTTCACTCCTCCTCCACTGTCCCTGGCCTACAACTCAGAAAGCTCTCCCTGACATCTTTCCATTTTTGGCCTCCCAACCACTCTGATGATGGTCTGTTTCCCTGTCTTCTCTCTTTTAAATTTGTTCACAAGATGTGAGTGTCACTGGCTGCTTACAGTATTTATTGTCCATCCCTATTTGCCCTCAAGCCAGAGATGGTGAGCTGCCTTCTTAAACCGCTGCTCCCTGTGGTGTAGGTACACCCATAGTGCTGTTAGAGTGGGAGTTCCATGATTTTGTGGGGCAGGGATTTCTGAAGCAAGGGCAGGGATGGGGGGGAGTGGGGTGGGCAGGGTATGGGTTGAGGTGGGGTTGGGTGAGGGTGGGTGGGGTGTGGGGTGAGGTGAGGGTGGGCAGAGTGTGGGGTGAGGCAGCTGTAGGTGGGGGTAAGATAGGGGTTACTGTCAGCCCCTCACCTTCCTGCTTACTGATATCCAGTTCTTCAATCGGGCATTGAGTGCCTTTGATTGAGGAAGTGCCCCCCCGGGAGTTACACAGGGTAGTGGTCATCATGCACACAACTCGGTGACACAGCTGTCTGTGGCTGGGTTAAAGGACCTCAATGGGCAGTGGGTCAGGAAAATCGACTACGGACCTTCCTGTCCAGAGCTTCATTTGGGCAGAGACAGGGAGGTGGCAAGAGGGTGATGGGGTGATGGTAGAGAGGAGGCAGGGGGTGGCAGGGAGGTGAATGGCTGGCAGGGAGGAGGCAGGGGTGGCAGGATTCAGGGGCACTACCTCCAGCTGAAGTATGTGCTCTCCCCACCTCTCTCTCCATCACAAATTACAGCAGAAGATTCCTTTAGTGTCCCAACATTCCCAGCTCCTGATTCCTCCTTTCTGGATGCTGCAGAATGATTCTTTGCATTTTATAGAAGCGACCATTCCAATAACGTGGCTAGTTTCTGTCTTTGCTCATTATTAATGTGTCATATACATATTGGAAAGGACTGGATGATTTCTGATGGCATTAATAAGCTGTGGAGAGAATTCTTTATGCAATAAAATGTGAAGTTTATTCTGCTCATTTGAATTGGATTATAAATCTCCCAGCAGCACAGATTTTCAAACTTTATATTAAAGATCCTCAGTCACAGGGAGAAGCAACAAATGAAAACTATTCTGATATCGAAACAAAACTGTGCTCTCCTTGGAGAATCCTTTTTCAAATCTGGCAACAGAATTAATGAATATCAAAAAATAAAGAAACTCTAGTGTCAGATAACCTGGAAAACCAAGGCTGTCTAATCCTGATCTATCTGAGGGAGGGACAATCTCATGGCCCAGCATATCCAGGGTTAACACTGCATTATTTACTTGGGAAGAGAGGAACAGGAGGAGGTTATGTTGCCCATCAAACCTGTTCTGTCTTCAGCACCTTACACACTGGTTATCACTGCTGCCTCTCTATGCCAGGGACCTGGGTTCAATCATTGTCTGTGTGGAACAAAGAACAAAACAGCTCGGGAAACAGGCCCTTCGGCCCAACGAGCCCACGTTGCCACCCCGATGTTCCCACCTCTACCCGTGATCCCTGTCTATGTTTATAGATCTATGGATTAAAAATCAAATTTGAGACAACTTAGGGAGAATTTGTTTTACCAATTAGCCTAAGAGCACATCTTTGGGATGTGGAATTTGCACATTGTCCCCTTGTTTGCTTGGGTTTTCTCCGGGTGCTCCAGCTTCCTCTCATAGTCCAAAGATGTGTGAGTTAGGTGCATTGGCCACGCTAAATTGCCCCTTAGTGTCAGGGGGACTAGGACTGCAAATATGTGGGGTTACTGGAATGGGAGCTGGATGGGATTGTTGTTGATGCAGGCTTGATGGGCCAAATGGCCTTCCTTCTGCACTGTAGGTTCTAATGAAATGATAGAAGAACACAGAACATTACAACGCAGTACAGGCCCTTCGACCCTCGATGTTGTGCCGACCAATGGAATCAATCTAATGATCCTCTAACCTAAACTATTCCAATATTATCCATATGCCTATCCACTGACCATTTGAACGCCCTTAAAGTTGGCGAGTCCACAACTGCTGCAGGCAGGACATTCCACACCCTTACTACCCTCTGAGTAAAGAACCTACCTCTGATATCCGTCCTATAACTACCACCCCTTAATTTAAAGCTATGTCCCCTCGTGCTAACCATCACCATATGAGGAAAAAGACTCTCACTGTCCACCCTATCTAACCATCTGATCATCTTGTACGCCTCAATTAAGTCACCTCTTAACCTTCTTCTCTCTAACGAAAATGACCTCAAGTCCCTTAGCCTTTCCTCATAAGACCTTCCCACCATACCAGGCAACATCCTGGTAAACCTTCTCTGCACCCTTTCCAATACTCCGACATCTTTCTTTTAATGCGGCGACCAGAACTGTACGCAATACTCCAAATGTAGCCGCACCAGCGTTTTGTACAGTTGCAACATGACCTCACGGCTCCGAAATTCAATCCCTCTACCAATAAAAGCTAAAATACTGTCCGCCTTCTTAACAACCTTATCAATCTGGGTGCCAACTTTCAGGGAACTATGCACATGTACACCAAGATCTCTTTCTCGTCAACGCTACTAAGAGTCCTTCTATTAGCCCTATATTCTGTACTCCTGTTACTCTTACCAAAGTGAATCACCTCACACTTTTCCACATTAAACTCCATTTGCCACCTCTCAGCCCAGCTCTGCAGCTTATCTATGTCCCTCTGCAAACTGTAATATCCATTCTCACTGTCTACAACTCCTCCGACTTTGGTGTTGTCTGCAAATTTACTAACCCATCCTTCTACATCCTCATCCAGGTCATTTATAAAAATGACAAACAGCAGTGGGCCCAAAATGATCCCTGCAGTACACCACTAGTAACTGAACTCCAGGTTGAATATTTCCCATCGACCATCACTCTCTGTTTTCTATCAGCTGGAACTCAGTAAGAATTTAGCAACACCAATTATTAATCCAACCGATTTATTTGATAGTAAAAAAGCGAGCTTTCAACACTCCCGTGTCTTCCTCAGGCAAGTGCAGTGTTCTTGCCTGAGGAAGACACGGGAGTGTTGAAAGCTCGCTTTTTTACTATCAAATAAATCGGTTGGATTAATAATTGGTGTTGCTAAATTCTTACTGAGTTCTTACCACCCCAATCCAACGCCGGCATCTTTACATCATGACTTCTATCAGCTAGCCAATTCCTGATCCAAATTGCTAAATTACCCTCAATCCCATGCATCTGCATTTTCTGCAGTAGCCTACCATGGGGAACCTTATGAAACGCTTTGCTAAAATCCATATACACCACGTCAACTGCCCTACCCTTATCCACCTCTTTAGTCACCTTTTCAAAAAACTCAATAAGGTTTGTAAGGTATGACCTACTCTTCACAAAATCGTGATGACTATTCCTAATCAATTTATCTAATCAATTCATTTCTCTCTAGATGGCTAATCTGAGACCTAATTCTGTACACCCACTGTTAATATTCCTTAATACCTCTGACTAATAATTTATCAATCTCAGATTTAAAATTATCAATTAATTTAACATCAGTTGTCATTTGTGGAATAGAATTCCAAACCTCTACCACTATCTATACTATTATGTGACAATACCACCGCGTTAAACTCATTTAGCAACTGCAAACTGAGTGTTTTAAAAAAAATCTGGAATTAAGAATCCACTGATGACCATGAAACCATTGTCAATTGTCATAAAAACCCATCTGGTTCACTAATGTTCTTTAGGGAAGGAAATCTGCCGACCTTACCCGGTCTGGCCTGTGAGCTATCAGCAGCAGCAGAATTGTACTCAACTATAATCTGCAATCTCATGGCCCAGCATATCCCCCATTCTACCGATAGCACCAAGCCAGGAGATCATCCTGGTTGAACAGAGAGTGCACGAGGGCATATCAGCAGCAACTCACCAAGGCTCCTTCAACAGCACTTTGCAAACTCACAATCTCTACCATCTAGAAGAACAAAGGTGGCAGACACATGGGAAACCACTGACTGGAGATACCCCTCTAAGCTGGCCACCATCCTGACTCAGAAATATACCTCTGTTCCTTTACTGTTACTGGGTCAAAATCTAGGAACTCTCTCCCTGTCTACATCAGATGGACTGCGGTGGTTTAAGAAGGCAGCTTACACCCATCTTTTCAAAGATAGTTAGAGATGGGCAATAAATGTTAGTCTAGCCACAATGCCCACATCCTGTGAAAATTCAAAACTAGCAACAAGCTAATTTCACTTTTACAAATGCTGGTTCTAACATTTAGCCAAAGCCTTCTTGTCCCAAGATACCCCCAATCCTCCCAATCCACTCAACTATTCATGTTGTGTCTGTATCTGATAATGGGAAGGCCCTAAGTTGCTTCCAGGAAGATTAAAGCACTAACCCTGAGTATTGAGGGTAGTGTCGGGACCAGAACACCTCATCCGCCTGACGAAGGCACAAAGGCCGAAGGCTAGCAGGTTTACTATCAAATAAATCAGTTGGATTTAAAATCGGTGTTGTCAGAGCTCTTACTGAGTTTACCCCAATCCAACGCCGGCATCTCTAAATCATGACTACTATCAGCAGTGCTGGGGGCAGTGTTGAAGGTGATGTTAGAGCAGTACCAGGGGACAGTGTTGAGGACAGTGCTGGGGGGGTAGTGTCAGAGTGCAGTGCTGTGGTGGGGGGAGGGGCAGTGTCAGACCACAATACCAGGGTGAGGTGTGTGGGGGGTCAGTGCTACTGCCCAGATATGGCCCTGTCCACCCAGGGGCTGTACTTACTCTGTGTCTCTGGTGAGCTCCCTCTACTTGCTTCACATTTTTAAAAACTTGTTGTAAATGCTATGCCATTGAGGGTGGTGTGGAAACCCAGCAAATGAGATTGAAATGTGTTTAAAAGCAGTTTCCAACCTTCCAGCTCTCACATGATCTTACTGTCTGGCTCTCTAAGAGCCTTGATGGGTGAAAGGGTGAGTTTACCACCTGAGTCCTGCTTCGGGGCAAGTGGTTTTGGGTGTGGGGGTGGAATTCTGTCCTTGCAATTTTAAACCCTCTCACCCCCAACCCCAGAACCCACTTTGGGGAGAGCATAAAATTCTGCCCTTGAACCTTCGGCCAATGGGAAAATTTCTCCTGATCTGCTCCGTTCAGACTGCTCAAGGTTTTGAACATCTCGATCAAATCTGCTCTCAACCTTCTCTTCTTCAAAGAATCATAGATTCCCTACAGTGCAGAAGGAGGCCTTTCAGCCCATCTAGTCTGCACTGTCTCTCCAAAAGAGCATCTTATCCTGGTCCTCCCGCTTCCAAGGAGAAAAACCCTATCTTCCCCAATCTTTCAAAGTTCCTCTTCGATGGATGAATTCTTGTAAACCTTTTCTATACCCTTGACCTCCAAAATCTTCATATTCATCCTATCATTCCGAGCATTTTCATGGAATTACTGTAGTGCGGAAGGAAGCTATTCAGCCCATCCAGTTTGCATTGACCACAATCCAACGCAGGCCCTATTCCCACAACCCCATGCACTTACCCTACTTGTCCCCTGACACTAAGGGGCAATTTAGAACAACAAAGAACAAAACAGCACGGGAAACAGGCTCTTCGACCCAACAAACCCGTGCCACCATTTTAACATTCCCACTTCCACCCACGACCCTTGTCTATGTTAACGGAAATCTGCATTGGAGCCAATTTGAGGAGACAATTTAGGGACAATTTGTTTCGCTAATCAACCTTTGGAGTGTGGGAGGAAACTGGACCACCTGGAGGAAACCCACGAAGACACAGGGAGAACATGCAGATTCCACACAGACAGTAACCCAAACCAGGAATTGAACTCAGGTCCTTGGCGCTGTGAGGCAGCACTGCTAACCACCGTGCCACCGAGCCACCCCAAAGGCAATGCTCCACTTCAGACAAGCAAGGAAATGATTTAGGAGCAATGTTCCAGTTGTCACATATGCTGATAAATTCATCCTATCAAATGATATGGCAGAATCAGATCTTCACCTTACTCTGTGATTAGCTGGAAGGATTGTCCCAATGAGTGCACATTATTTTTCTAAACAGTCACTGAACCATGAGAATAAAAAAATGTTGCTGGATTTCAAGAATAATGGGCCATTGTTGCCAGGGCCATGAATAATGATTCCATGGGGGGACTATGAGGACCACACGGTGTACTGCGGAATTCTCTGTGGGTGAAAGGTCTATCCATTTACATACACAGCAGATGTAAGGAATAGTGAACAGGTACTTTGTCCATCTTGTAGCCTGGCAGGAACTAAACTTCAGTCCCATAAAGCTGACATAAACTGGTCAAGTTTTAATTTTGAAATTGCACAGCGTAACTAATGAGATTCAGAATGACAGAATGTTTCAATAAATTATCATGCCTGGCGGTTTCTAATTAGAATGAAGCAACGCATATCATCACAAGGAAACATAAACCAGCAAAGGGTCACTGAATACAGAATACAACACAGCTGAACCAAACATATGCTGGGTCAATCAGCTGATCTGATCAAGTCCCCACTGAATTACCTGCTAATTGGAACTTAATGAAATGTTCTTGTTTTATGATATTTTAATTAAAGAGACAGCGTTTCTGGATCTGAAATAAAAGGTACATGACTTTGTCTGCTGTGGTGGGTTTTAACATGCGTCGATTCACCCTGTGCTTACGCAGCATGTCTAGTTGATGGGAGAGAGCTTGTTTATTGTATTGGTGCCATTGAATCTAGTGTGTTATATAACTACACCCTTCAATGCTTCTTTATTGCTCTTCTTTCAGACTGTCTCAGCCTCAGGAATTATTGAATTATGCTTAAATTTATAATCCTTTGTTTAGCTCTGTTAAAGAAAATGATTTTCTGTCTCAGATGCTTGTAGATAGCAACAAGATAAGGCTGGGCTCACAGCAGCGATGACTCCCCACTGAGCAGGAGCTGCTTTGATGCTGATTAAGCTCCGATACTAACTCAGGTGGAGGTTGGGGATTGACTGAGAACATGGGAAGTGAAATGGGCAGATGATGGTCTCGTGATATTATTGCTAGACAATTAGTTCAGAAATTGAGCTCATGTCCAGGAAATCCTGGTTCGAAACCCGCCACGGCAGATGGTGGAATTCGAATCCAATTTAAAAAAAATCTGGAATTAAGAATCCACTGGTGACCATGTAACCATTGTCGATTGTCAGAAAAACCCATCTGGTTCACTAATGTTCTTTAGGGAAGGAAATCTGCCGACCTTACCCGGTCTGGCCTACATACAATGTGGTTGACTCTCAACAGCCCTCGGGCAACTAGTGATGGGCAATAAAAACTGCACCAGCCAGCAATACCCATGTCCCACAAATGAATAAAAAAAATGGACTGCAGGTTGACCTGTCAAGATCCAATTCCATCCACAATCCATGTACTGAAAAAGGGGAATTAGCAGAGTCCAATAGGAATGGGGGAAGGAGGAGTAAAGCAGCAAATTTGTGAGATAAAGATGAAAAGAAAAAGCAGGAAACACTGGAGGATGAAACTCTGAGGTGACCAAGACAATGGATAAGAATTTCTGCAGCTTTGGAATGAGGCAGGGATGCAATGGTGTGATGGAATGGATGATTTCAGTCTCAGTGATATTCGAAAGGATGTCAAGGATGTGAAAAGTGTGCATAGGAGGTTTACTGGCGTGGTTCCAGGGGTGAGGGACTTTAACAGAGCAACTGGAGAAGCTGCAATCATTTTCCTTTGAGCAGAAAAAGGAAAGAGGAAGTTCAACAGAATGTTAAAAATTATAAACAATTTTGATTAGAGTAAATAAGGAGAAATCCATTGGCAGGAAGCTTAGTAAGCAGAGGGATACAGATTGAAGGTAATTGATAACAAAACCAGAGTGGGAGAGTAGCCCAGCAATGTGTTCTGATCAATTGGAGAAATACCCGAGGGAAAACATTCCCAGGGTTGTGGGAAGGAGCAGGGAAAGCGTGATTAATTGGATCGCTCTTTCAAAGAGCTGGCATTGACACAATGGGCTGAATGGTCTCATTTCCTGCAGCAAGATTCTACAGCATTAGTCTGGGTGTGGAATTTAACACTCAGGCCGGAGAAGGACACTGAGACTGGATTCACCCTGAGCGAGAGCCTGAGGGGGAATTGATGGTATCAGGTCAGGCAGCACAACACTCGGCTGGTGAGGGGGCAGTAAAGTTCATCAGAATCTGGAAGCTGAATTCATGCTTACATAAAACACAGATGTCTAAATGGTGGACACAGCACTCACTGTTCTGGATATTGCAATGTGACAATAGATTGAGATTCTGCTCAATGAGAAGCTCGGTGTAGGTTGTTCATCTGGTCTGAAGCTCCATTTTATACAAGGAATCCAATCAACCACTGAGTTAAAATATTGTCTAATATAGGACTATCAGCCCACACTGTACACAAAGAGAACTTTGGCAACACCAGGTTAAAGTCCAGATTTAATTGGAATCATGAACTTTCGGAGCGCTGTTCCTTCAAAGAATGAGCAATTAATTGACGGGAGTAAATGGCATCACTGAAACTTAAAGCATACCCACTGCAGACCTTAAACCGGGAACGATAATGCTTCCCACAGCCTTTGCTTGGAGCTTAACTTCCTTCATTAACTGTCATTGTTGTTCCTTGTCTGGATTAAAGGGTTAAATGATAAGGATCAGTGTTCCCCAGTCAGATTCTGAACTCTTTGGTGTTTAGAAGGTTAAGGATGATCTAATCGAGGGGTTTATAATGATTAAGACATTTGATAGAAAAACTATTTTTCACGGAGGACAAGCAACAGAATCTGAAAGTTGGAACAATTTTCTGATCCCAGGAATCATTTATTCATGGAGGAGGCAGTGGAGATCCGCAATTTGGAAACTGATTGATCCATTTTTATTAGGAAATCCTATTAAGGATTATAAAACCAAGACACAGAAATAGAGTGAAGACAGAGATCAGCCATGTGGGTCCCCACCCACTCTCGTTCCTATGAAGGGAAAAGTAAATCAGTCTTTATTTGTGGTTAAAAGCAAATTACTGCGGATGTTGGAATCTGAAACCAAAAGAGAAAACGCTGGAAAACCTCAGTAGGTCTGGCAACATCTGTAAAAAGAGAAAAGAGCTTGGCGTTTTGAGTCCAGGTGACCCTTTGCAGTAATGAATTGTGAAGGGAGTTGGGGAAACTGGTCACAGAGTTGGAAATGTGGGACACAGACTAAACATACAGAAGAAGAGAGTCCACACTGAGGATTATTACCACATGGAGCAAGCTACATGGCAAAAATAAGGAGAGTGTCAATGTTACATGGATTTTCTGAAGAGTCTGCGAGGATCAGTAAGAATGCAGTTATTCATCAGCTCTGCAGTTTCAAAAAGGTGACCAATTCACAGAGGAGAATGACCAAATTCATGCCAAGCTACTGAGGCACACACCAACAGTGACTAATAGTGATTAAAATCAGGGTGTAGAAGAGGCACGGATGAGAGGAGGGCAGATAGCTCAGAGCTGTAAATCTGAACAGAGTTCCAGGGAAAGGATGGTTCTGAAGAGAGTGGAGAGCAGGAGACAAGCCAAAGCTGAGAGGATCTTCTTGTCTTTTAAGCTATTTCTCTCCCTCTGCATTTTATTGATTGTTATCAAAATAAATACCAATTGTCAACAAGTCCATCTGCTGCACCATATGGATCATATCAATTCTGCCTGAGGGGTTTTGTTTTAATTTATCGTTATGATGTTGGATTGAGCTCTCAAAAGGTTAATTTCCGGACCATTCAGGATGCTCCTTGGTTTAAATACCTGGTAGTGTTCAGCAGTGAGAGAGTGCGCATTGCTTCAGAGCTGAGAGAGTGGGAAGCTGTGAAGCAGTCACGCAGTAGATCAAACCCACAGGCCAGAACAATCTGTTATTCACTGTGCTAACTCAACAGCTGCCTCACACAACAAGGACCCGGGGGCTCAGATAGCAGACACCAGAGAGTTTTGTTCAAGGTGGTCATTTTGATCAATATCTTAGCTAATCAATCTGAGGGAGGAAGCATTCATCACCTTGCCAAAATCCTTCCATCGATATGAGATGATGGACATGTGCTCTCCATGGTGGGTCTCCTGTGCCCATCAGAGTCACCCCTTTACCCTCTCTCCTGGTCTCTTAAACCCGGCGCCCAACTTCCTCACACCCATCCTGGGACCTACCAGTTTTCCCCACCCCCTCAGCTTGTCTGCCTCCTGGGATGATTCTACTGGGGATTTCCTGGACCCCCAGCACTTTGCCCTGCCCCTGGTGGTCCAGGACCATACAGCTGTTGATAATCTGATTCACTAACAGTTCTCGGAGATGAGAACTTCTAATCCCTGATAGGTGGAAATCCCTCCTCCAGTTTAATAGTTTTTAAATTAAATTTATTCCTGGGAGCTGGGTGTTGCAGGCTGGGCCGGTATTTATCACCCATCCCTAGTTGCCCTTGGTGCTGGTGAGCTGCCTTCTTGAATCGCTGCAGTCCATGTTCTATGGGTTGACCCCCACAATGCCGTTAGGGAGGGAATTCCAGGATTTTGACGCAGTGTCTGCGAAGGAACAGCGATATATTTCCAAGTCTTATATAAGATATACTTAATGCAGAAAAGTGTGAGGTAATTCACTTTCGCAGGAATAACAAATGTGTAGAGTACAGGGCTTATGGTAGGACTCTTAATAGTGTTGGAGAACAGAGGGATCTTGGTGTATATGTGCATAGATCCCTGAAAGTTGGCAATCAAGTCGATAAGGTTGTTAAGAAGGCAAATGGAGTCTTAGCTTTTATTGGTAGGGGGATTGAATTTCGGAGCCACAACGTCATGTTGCAACTGTACAAAATTCTAGTGCGGCCGCACTTGGAGTATTGTGTACAGTTCTGGTCCCCGCATTATAAGAAAGATGCGGAGGCATTGGAGAGGGTACAGAGGAGGTTTACCAGGATGTTGCCTGGTATGGAGGGCAGGTCTTATGAAGAGAGGCTGAGGGATTTGAGGTTGTTTTCGTTAGAAAGAAGGCGGCTAAGAGGAGACCTTATTGAAACATATAAGATGATTAGGGGTTTAGATAGGGTGGACAGTGATAGCCTTTTTCCTAGGATGGAGAAAGCTAGCACGAGGGGACATAGCTTTAAATTAAGGGGTGGTAGTTATAGGACGGATGTCAGAGGTAGGTTCTTTACCCAGAGGGTGGTAAGGGTATGGAATGCCCTGCCTGCTGCAGTTGTAGATGCGCCAAGTTTGGTGGCGTTTAAGAGGTTAGTAGATAAGTTTATGGATGAAAAGGGAATGGTTTAGGTTAGAGGGTCATTGCTTTTTCCTAATTGGTCGGCGCAAAATCGAAGGCCGAAGGGCCTGTTCTGCGCTGTAATGTTCTATGTAATGTTCTATGTAAGTCAGGATGGTGAGTGGCTCGGAGGGGTACTCGTAGGTGGTGGTGTTCCCATGTATCTGATACCCTTGTCCTTCTAGATGGAAGTCAATGTGGGTTTGGAAGGTGCTGTCTAAGGATCTTTAGTGAATTCCTGCAGTGCATCTTGTAGACACTGCACACTGCTGCTACTGAATATTGGGGATGGAGGGAGTGAATGTTTATAGATGGAGTGCCAATCAAGTGAACTGCTTTGTCCTGGATGGTGTTGAGCTTCTTGACTGTTGTTGGAACTGCACCCATCCAGGCAAGTGGGGAGTATTCCATCACACTCCTGACTTGTGCCTTGTAGATGGTGGACAGGCTTTGAGAAGTCAGGAGATGAGTTACTCGCTGCAGTATTCCCAGTCTCTGACCTGTGCTTGTAGCCACTGAGTTTATGTGGTGAGTCCAGTTGAGTTTCTGGTCAACAGTAAACCCAAGAATATTGACAGTGGAGGATTCAGTGATGGTTACACCATTGAATGTTAAGGGATGATGGTTAGATTGTCTCTTACTGCTGATGGTGATTACCTGGTATTTGTATGGTGCGACTATTACTTGCCATTTGTCAGCCTAAGCCTGGATATCGTGCATTCCTTGCTGCGTTTGAACATGGATTGCTTCAGCATCTGAGGAGTCGTGAATGCTGCTGAACATTGTACAATGATCAGTGAACATCTCCATTTCCGACCTTATGATGGAGGGCAAGTCATTGATGAAGCAGCTGAAGATTGTTGGGTCTAGGACACTACCCTGAGGGACTCCTGCAGAGATATCCTGAAACTGGGATGACTGCTCCTCCAAAACCACAATCAAATTCCTATGTACCTGGTATGACTCCAGCCAGCGGAGAGTTTGACCCTGATACTCATTGATTCCAGTTTTGCTAGGGCTCCTTAATGCCACGTTCAGTCGAATGCTGCCTTAATGTCAAGGACAATCACTCGCCTCACCTCTGGAATTCAGCTCTTTTGTCCATGTTTGAACCAAGACTGTAATAAGGTCAGGAGCTGAGAGACCCTTGTGAAACCCAAACTGGGCGTCACTGAGCAGGTTATTGATGAGCGGGTGCTGCTTGATAGCGCTGTTAATGATTCCTTCCATCACTTTACTGATGATTGAGAATAGACTGATTGGGCGGTAATCAGCCAGTTTGGATTTGTGCTGCTTTTTGTGTACAGGACATACCGGGGCAATTTTCCACATTGTTGGGTAGATGCCAGTGTGATAACTGCATTGGAAGAGCTTGGCCAGGGGAGCAGCAAGCTATGGAACACAAGTCTTCAGTACTATTGCTGGAATGTTATCAGGGCCCATTGCCTTTCAGTATCCAGCGCCAATTAATGGCCAACTAACTGTTAAATCACAGTGTGGCTGGTGGTTCACCCCTGGCTGGATTTCCACTGGCTGTTAGCTGAGGGTACTGGGGTCACAGCACACTGTAGACTCCAGCCCAAAGAAACAGAAGCATAGAAAAAGGCCATTCAGCCAATCATGTCAATGTTAGCTCATAGAAAAGTTGTTCCTTGTCCTATATCGCTGCTCTTTCTCTGGACACTGAAATTTGCTTATCCGTCCGGCCTGCCCAACCCCCTTTCAAATTTCTTTAGGAATCATCTTTCTTCACTTTTCAGACAGACCATTCCAGATCCCCAAAGCTGAGTGAGGATTATCCTCATCTCCCAGTGGAATGTTTTCCAATAACTTTGGGATTTAAATTGGATCCTTTACTTTTGAGAGCAATTCTGTATCGCAGACAGGGGCAGTTAATGGGCAAAAATCTCATTGGATTGTTTTGTTGAATTGAATAGTTTGTGGGACAGGCTGTCTGATTCCTTTGGGTAAGTCGCAAGACCCAGAGCAGAGGCATCTGTTACACAGTGACAATTGGCCATATGGTTTGAGATATCGCTCCACATCAAGCATGGGGCAGGTAAGGGGGCAGATTCCCACGAGCTACTACAGCTAGTGCTAGGATTGAAATCATCCCTTAGGTCTCATTCAGTATCACACTTTCACCATCTATACTAACTGATAAGGAGGGTGGCTGAAAGCAACCAGACAGACTCCAAAGGGTTAAAAAGTCTCAGAGTGTAATTTCCAGGACAGATGTCCTTGAAACTAATGTAAGGACAAGGAAATTGCTGTTCCTGTATTCCGGAGCATGATTCGAATCACTCGGCAACAGACACAAATAAAAACTAGGCAATGAGGACATTAGGAAAGTCTCCTAGGACGAACACGACTCCTTAGTGAGAGAGCAGGAGAAAACCGGAATGAAATGCTGCGTGACTGCGCAAACCGACAATGTCTAAACATGTGCAGTCACCAAATGGCAATGGACAACGTAGCTAGCTATACATAACGCTTCCCTAGAATTAGATAAGCACTCCGATATCTATCTATAGGGGAGATCCAAAATCGATAGGAGGCCTAATACCCCACCCAGATAGAAGGCTGCTGTTACACCAATCTATCTGATAAGTTAATAAGAGACCTCATCATTCATGCCAAACATGTGCCTTGTATCCAATCAGAAAATTAATCTATTTACTTTGTATTGGATTTTTACGTGTGTGATTGAGTCAATAGATTCCAGCAGGAAGGAATCTGAATCTAAATTGCTTCAAGGCAATTGCTTGACAATAGGCTGCTCATCATTGGGTATATTGAAGCTGGTTCACACAGACAGTCCCATGCTGTGACCTCATGAGATAGATGTAGCCTTTCCAACAGCTTGACAGTTAAGGAATAGCAGCAGATTGGATGAGGCCACAGCTAGAGCACTGTGTACAGTTCTGGTCACCACGTTATCAGAAGGATGTGATTGCACTGGAGGAAGTGCAGAGGAGATTCACTAGGATGCTGCCTGGGATGGAACATTTAAGTTATGAAGAGAGATTGGATAGGCTTGGGTTGTTTTTGTTGGAGCAGAGAAGACTGAAGGGGTGACCTGATCAAGGTGTACAAGATTATGAGGGACATGGAGAGTGGATAAGGAGCACTGCATGAACACTTGACATGTCATTACATTCAAGCCCATGGACCAAGTGCTGGTAAAAGGGATTAGGTATGAGGTCAAGTGTTTCTCAGTATCGGTGCAGACTCGATGGGCCAAAGATCCTTGTCTGTACTGTATGATTCTATAATTCTATGAAATATGTGTTTATCTAATTCTAGTCTCTTGAGCATCTGTGATTTGAATCTGTCCATCATTAATAGCCATTCCTTCAGCTGCCTGGGTGTTAAGCTCTGAAAATCCCTCCTGAAGCCTCTCTCTATCTCACTTTTTTCTTTATGATGCTCCTTCTAACTGATCCCTACCTCAGCGATTGCTTTCTGTTCTAATATCACTGTCAGCGGGCTCAGATGTTACCTTTCACTGCTCCAGTTAGCAGCTTGGAATGTTTTATACAAATAGTTATTTCCTGATCAACACATCTTCCTCCAGCAAAACTACAAAGTGAATGTGTACAATAGCCCATCAGTCCTGCTGCCTGTGGGGGCAATTGGCTGCAATGCTTGTCAGTGTTCACATTGCAAAGGTCACTCACTTGCTGTGAACTGCTTTGGGAATGTGATAAGATTCTATTTAAATCCAAGTTCTTGCTTTTGTTTTAATTGGAGGGAATGATTTCCAGTCCTGCCAGCTCTGGGATTGAGATTGTATTTACCCTCCCATTGGTGGAGTAAATCCTCTGACAAATTTATGGTTGGAAACACATTGATGTCTCCTCCAACCCCTCGCATGTGTCTGTTGCTCCTCATCCAAGTGAGTTCATGCTCATTATTTTATAATTAAATCCTCTTTAAATTACACTCAAACATTGGATGATGGAACTTTCTGCACTGTGTTCACTGCCCCTCAATTATCTCAGGCCACACCGCTCAGCCAACCCTCTACATTCTTCAACACCTGACGCAGCATCTGACTCCAGTTCACATACCCAGATAATGTATCCATCTAATATAATTTACCAGGATGTTGCCTAGTATGGTGGAAGGCCGTATGAGGAAAGGCCTGAGGTTATTTTCATTAGAGAGAAGAAGGTTACGCGGTGACCTAATTGAGGCGTATAAGATGATCAAAGGACTGGATAGGGTGGATAGTGAGAGCCTTTTTCCTCGGATGGTGATGACCAACACGAGGGGACATAACTTTAAATTAAGAGGTGGTAGTTATAGGACGGATGTCAGAGGCAGGTTCTTTACACAGAGGGTGGTGAGGGCGTGGAATGCCCTGCCTGCAGCAGTTGTGGACTCGCCTACTTTGGGGGCATTCAAATGTTCAGTGGATAGGCATATGGATGATATTGGAATAGTTTAGGTCAGAGGGTCCACTGGCCGGCACAACATCGAGGGCCGAAGGGCCTGTACTGTGCTGTAATGTTCTATGTTCTATGTTCATAATAAGAAGAAAATTAATTTATCTATAGATGCACTTCCGGTATCTAAAAGCTTCAAGTACAGAAAACACCTGGCATTTATCTTTACGACAGGACACAAGAGACAGGTTATTGTACCAGAGACTAAGCATGTTTAGTTTGTGTATCTTCACACCTGAGAGAATGGCATGGAGCACTGGAAGCATTTTATTTTCAGACTGATAAACAATCTGTTTTGAGCAGACTGAGCTTTCACAGTCCTGTAGCAGGTCCCAGGGCTTTGGAGCTAACTGAGTGACTCAGGCTGTACCCACACCAGAGTGTGAATTAACACTCTTCCTTTCTTACTGTCAGTCACTTTCTATTTATTATTTCCTGTTTTACACACATTTTCTGGTTAATTTCAATAAATTCAGTAAATCAAAGACAATCCTTGGTATCGACAATAAAATGAATCCAAACTAGAAGCTGAAAAGTGTTGTGTTTCTCTTTTTACCTGTTTCTGCTCCTCTCCCAGACCATCCCACATAGAGGCCACGATTTTGGAGACATCTCCAAAGGTGGCGTTGGGATTTTGTCCTTTGATTGCAGCTTGTGTATCTCGAAAGAACAGAGCGTAGGCGGAGACTGGTTTCTGTGGCTCGTTTGGGTCTTTCTTCTTCTTCTTCTTTTGTGTCTTTGTCTTCTTGCCCATGTCCACCGATGGTCTTTTCTCTCCGCTAATCTGTAAGGTAAGGAGTTGGTGAATTCTGATATCTTGAGCTGTGATACTGTACAGACAGTCCCTGTAACTGTTAGCCAACATAACCAGCTCCATAATATTGACCCATCCTTCTTCCTATTGAATGGATTCACTCAGAGTCATCAATTCTGGTTGGATGTCTATCGTGAAGTCTCAATACATGACCCCCTGCTGCCAACTGTGCAACCCCCATCAGTTAACTGACATTGGTTAATTTTCTGTCAATAAAATCATACAAAAGTTTGTGATCATGTACCAACCGACTCAAGAACAACTTCTTCCTCAATGCTGTCAGACTTTTGAATGGACCTACTTTGCATTAAGTTGATCTTTCTCTACACCCTATTTATAACTGTAACACTACATCCTGCACTCTTGTTTCCTTCTCTATGAAGGGTAGGCTTTGTATAGTGTGTAAGAAACAATACTTTTCATTATACACTAATACATGTGACAATAATAAATCAAATCAAAAAATCAAAACATGTCCACCCTAACACTGTCCTGTCTGCAACACCCATTGGAGTAAATGTGATTCCTCTTTCTCTGACTGGATGATTTGTGAGCATGTGTTTTTTCTGATCTCTAATATTTTTAATAATTCGAAACAAAAGTGTTTGAGAAAATGAAAAGAAAGCATTTTGTTTTCACCATGGCTGTGATTTCTCTCCTGAGTTTTTGCTAGTTACTGTATCTGGGGACTGCAGGTGACTCCTGGCCAATCCTGCCTACTTGCTCAGAAAGATGGATCTTTCCAAACTGCTAACATGTCACATTGATGCTAACTTTTCTCTGGGTCTCACCTCCCTTTCTGCTAAACCCAGTAACTGAACTGAAACTCAGTAGCATACAAGGAGGATATTCAGCTATCTTTCAAAATGCTCTTTAATTTCTCCTGCTCTTTCCCCATTGAGTTCACCGGCCTTTTATCATCCTTTCATCTATCCTTCCATGTAAAGCGCCAGCTTGTACCCACAACCTCCCCCTTTGGCCATGCCATCTCTCACTGTATTAATCACAGACAGGGAAATCTCTGCTCACCGCTCAAATCCTCTGCTCAGAGCCCAATCCCCCTTCCAGCTGTATGTATCCCTGGAAAAACCTATTTCCCAACTCACTTCCAAACTGCACTTTCAAAATGCCACTGGTTCCATTTGCCCGAATCTTTTCTGCAGTGACTGATTTGTACAGTTATACCCTTACCATCATCTTTAATGCCCTATTCTCCATTGAAACCATTGTTATCTCTCACTCTATGAACTGTATAGTGCGCAAGAAACAATACTTTTCACTGTACACTAATACATGTGACAATAATAAATCAAATCAAAAATAAATCAAATCACATTAACCTTAAGAAAGTCTTGAACAATGACTCCCAAATCCTTTGAGTGTTGATTTCCTAAGCATTTTCCCGTTTAGAAAATAGTCTATGCCTCCATTCATCCTTCCAAAGTGCATAAATTCACACTTGTCCACATTGTATTTCATCTACCTCTTCTTTTGCCCACTCTCCTAATCTGTCCAAGTCCCTCTGCAGCCCTCCTGCTTCCTCAATACTACCTGACCCTCTATATATCTTTATATCATCTAAACTTAGCAACAATGCCTTCAGTTCCTTCCTCCAAATTGTTAATATATAGTGTGAAAGGTTATAGTCCCAGCAGTGACCCCTGAGGCACATCACACCCATATCTTCTCTGAGTTCACCTTGTCTATGGGACACACTTCCTGTTTTCTGATCCTTAATTTCCCCTCTGTCAATATTAACCATTCCCTCTTCAAGTGATGCCCCTCCGCCCATAAAGCTGATGTCAGCACCTCAAAACAAATCAAGCCTTGCCCCCCACGCAAACTACCATCCCATCTCCAACCTTCCTTCCTTCTATAAAGATCTGGAATATGCTGTCACCTCCGCCCCAGCTTCCCAGAAACCGCATGTCGGAATCAGATTTCCTCCCTATCGCCATAGCAGTGAAACAGAATTGACGCACTGTGTGACTGTGACAAGAGAGACTTTTCTCTCCTCGTCCTTCTCGAGCTGTGTGTAACCTTTGACACAGTGACTACCCCGTCTTCCTCCCACACCCTCTCCACTGCCGCCCCCACAGCACCCAGCTGCTGCATTCTGTTTTAACCACTGACAGTGAGCCATCTGCAATGGCTTCTCTTCACTGTCCTCTGGTTTCCTCTAAAGATCTGTCCTTGCCTTCCCCATTTCTCATCCACATTCTGCCTTCCAGCGCCACCTCCAGGAACAAAGCTCCTTTTCACACAAATGCTGACACTCCCTAGCTGGTCAGCACTGTCCTTCCTCTCCTCTCCTTCCTCTTCTCTCCCGCTTGCTAAACTCTCAGATTGCTCCTCTGACAGCTGGCATTGCATCAGCAGAAATTTCCTCCAATTGGATATTGGGAAGATGATGCCATTGAGTGTGATCTTACCGGCTGTTTGCACCCACGCTCCCACCGCAGAGAGGCTGGAGAATTTGGCACCAGCCAAATCTCTGCGGCAGGATGGGAGGTCCCGCTGGTGTGAGTGGTGGTGACATTCCAACCATTGTCTTCAGTCCCCATTCTGAACTACATTGCTTGGTTACCAAACCCATCCCTCGCCTTGACAACAGCCTGAGACTAATGTTCACAAACTTGGCATCACATTCCACCTTGAGATGAGTTTCTGACCCGCATTCACACCATCACTAACCACTTACTGCTGACTCAATACTGACAACCTGTAAAACAACAGGGAATGGTTAGACTATACTGTGTTCCTGTACTGTTTCTACATTATAAAAAGGATATTGGGGCCAGAATTCTTTGGCCATGCACACCCTGCCAGTGAGGATGGAGAATTTAGCACTCAGCCAATCTCTGTTTGCTGCAGCAGGACTGGAGAATCCCAGCTGGCCTGAGTGACCAGAGAGTTCTGCCCAGAGGAACTGGTACAAAACAGATTTAGTTAAGTGCCAGGCTAGACCTCAGGCTGGAGATCTTCCTTCCGATCGGGGAATTCTGTGGGCTAAGCGGATCGAGGTTTGTGAGATGATGGAAGAGTTTTGATAAGTCACACAGATAGAAGATACTTGTAGATGAGAATGAGAGCCATCACTATAAGGTAGTCCCAATAAATCACATCAGGAATTCAGGAAAAGTTGTTTTCCCTAGGGAATGCGGAGCTCAGTATTATAGGGAGTGGCTGAGGTGAACAGATGGATTTAAGATGAGGTGAATGAATAGAAGGATATGTTGATAAGGTGAGATGAGGAAGTGGGTTGGAAGGGGCTCGTGGGGAGATTAGACACTGGATGGGCCAAACAGCTGCTTCTGTGCTGTAATTTCTGTGAAAAATATCCACCCCTGCCAATGATCACAACCAAACTATACATCAATATCTTTGGGCAGTATTAACAAGCTGGGAAGAATGAAACAATTTGCTTTTCTTAAACAGTTCTTTTAAATTCTCACCAGTAAGATCACTGGGACAGTTTCACAGCTGCTCTGTGTACTTTACTTACAAACTGTTTCACACTGTGTTGTCAGTCACTCACCTGACTACAAAGCTAAAGAAATATAAAACGTGGTGCTGTGTTGAGATGAACGATATTCCGTCGAGAAAAATACTGAAGGAGACAAGGGATAAAGCTTTTTATCAGAGTAAAACAAAAATAAATACGGACTTGTGAAAACAGATGATTAAAATAAAAGACAGAACAGGTGAGGATCTGAGAAAGAGAAAGCGAGAAAGAGAGGAGACAGAGAGAGAAAGAGAGAGGCAGAGTGAGAGACAGATGGGTGTTAAAGTTTGGAAGGGATCCTGGAACACAAGTGGAAAATGTTCAAAGATGATGACATTCAAAATGCGCACCTGTAGCTTTGGCTGGTCTCAGAACAGTTCCGAATTTGAATGGGCAGAATCCATTTGGTGATGTGCTTTCAGCTGCATAGGTCCTAGTCTCTGGAAAGTTCTCTGTAAACCTCTCCACCTCTCTACCTCTCCCTCCTTATTATACATGCACCTTAAGATTGACCTCTTCGACAAAATCCCATCTTAATATCTCCTTACGAGCTTGGTCTCAGGTTTTGTCTGATAAGGCTCCTGTGAATCACCTTGGGTAATTTTATGATTCTCAAAGATGCTATATAAATGCAAGTTGTTGTAACTTCAGTGCTATCTTGGTAATCTCACTCAGGAGACAGGCTGACTACTGTGGAAAATTACACCATCAGCCTGACACATCACAAGAAAGCTCAGCAAGAATCTGGGATTCAGGAAAGCAGGCAACTGGAACAGCTTTGTTAAAACATGGAGTTACACAGAGCCTGCTTTGTACAGGAGAAGGAGAATCACAAAATAGGGAAAGGGAAATTGAAATCTTCAGGGTAAGATATTGATATTCCAGAGGGGTGTGGGAGCAGTGGCCTGTAGAAATTCTTTTACACTTTCTAATACTTTGGAAAGACAAATATGCTCGATAAAATGGAAGAGACATTGACCAAATATTATTGAAAGTAATTTGATTTGCCATTTGCAGGAATTATTTTTCTAGATTATAAGATTCTCTCTGAGGAATAGCAATTAGTGAATTACTGGGACAAAAGAGGCACAATCCTTTCAACTGAAAGAAACTAACTTCCCTCTCCCTTCCCCATTCCCTCTCTCCTTCACTGAGCCCTTTCCTGCATCAACTTCCCATCCATAGAAAATTCCTGCCAGGAGTGTGTCGGAGGCATAAGAACATAAGGATGTAAGAAACAGCAGCAGGAGTCGGCCATCCAGCCCCTCGAGTCTGTCCCGCCATTCAATAAGATCACGGCTGATCTGAAGGGAATCAGTTCCACTTTCCCACTTTCTCCCCATAACCCTTAATTCCCTTGTCTATCAGAAACCTATCTACCCGGGACTTCAATATATTCAGCAAGGAAGCCTCCACCACTTCAACGGGCAGAGAATTCCAGAGATTCACTGTCCTTTGAGTGAAGAAGTTCCTCCTCAACTCTGGTCTAAACTGCCCCCTCCCCCTTATTTTGAGGCTGTGCCCTCTAGTTCTGCTATCCTTTCTAAGCAGAAAGAATCTTTTTACCTCTCCCCTATCCATCCTTTTCATTATCTTATACGTCTCTATAAGATCCCCCCCTCAGCCTTCTAAACTCTAACGAGTACAGACCCAGTCTATTCAATCTCTCTCCGTAGGCTAACCACTATCAGCCTAGTGAACGTTCTCTGCACTCCCTCCAAGGCCAATATATCCTTCCACAAATGTGACGACCAAAACTGCACACAGTACTCCAGTTGTGGCCTCACCAGTGCCTTGTACAGTTACAGCAAGACCTCCCTACTTTAATATTCTATCCTCCTCGCTATAAAGGCCAACATTGCATTCACCTTCTTGATCACCTGCTGCACCTGCAGGCTGGGTTTTTGCGATTCGTGCACAAGGACCCCCAGGTCCCTCTGCATTGTAGCATGCTGCAGCTTTTCGCCATTTAAATAATAATCCCTCCTACTATTATTTCTACCAAAGTGGATAATCTCACATTTGCTAACGTTATACTCCACCTACCAGGTCCACGCCCACTCACTCAGCCTATCCAGATCCCTTTGCAGACTTTCCGCACCGTCCAAGCAATTTGCTTTTCCACTCATCTTCGTGTCATCAGTAAATTTTGTTACCCTGCACTCAGCCCCTTCCTCCCGATCATCTACGTAAATGGTAAACAGTTGAGGCCTCAGCACCGATCCCTGCGGCACTCCACTAGTCACCAACTGCCAACCAGAAAAGCACCCACTGATTCCAAGTATTCATTTGGACCGAAGCAACATTAAGAGGAGGGACTGGGAACATTTTCATTGGAAGGTCCAATGCTAGATGGGAGTGACAAACACAGCAGCAGATACCCCCCCTCAGCTCTGACCTGCTAGCTGAGAACCTCGTGCTGAATCAAAGTCTCCAAAAAGCTAAAACTAAAATACTGCAGATGCTGGAATCTGAAACGAAAACAGAATGTGTGCTGGAAAATCTCAGCAGGTTTGTGGGAAGAGAACAGAGCCAACTTCATACAGGCTGTCAAACCTGTTGAGATTTTCCAGCACTTTCTGTTTTTGTTTTGGAAAAGCTAGTCTGGAAGTGCTTGCTACCAAATACTCAAAATGGAAACTGTTCCAATCCACAGTATTAACTTGTGGCATTTACTCAATGTAAAATTCACACTAAAAAATAAAGATCTTTTTTCTTTTAGATACTGGTCAATCTGCTATATGATTTTAGTCTCACCTGTCCTAGTCAGAGAATTATGTCCCTACTGTATTTGGAATAGTTAAAGCATCTTCATAGCTGAATTATCATTAAGAGATTTACATTCTACATTTTCAATGTTTATAAAAGACTCATTAATGACTGAAGCAGATTGCTGAGCAACAATGCACTTTTTGCCCCTTTCTGTGATGTTCAGCTCTTTGCTGGACAGTTATCCCCAGCGGTTTTGGAACAAAGGAACTCATGCCAGGCAGGTAGAAGGAAACATTCAATTGTACCTTGGACAGGTGATCAGCCTCCTCTTCATGTGCTGAGCTTGAGGGCGAGGGGGTGGCCGACTTGCTTCCGGGGGGCGAGGGAGAGCCGTGAGTCAGAACATTTCGACCCACATTCAGGCTGACCTGAGCATTCAGCTGTGAATGGCTAATGGCAGGCATGTGACTAGGTGCCATTATTCCTGAGCGACTGACCAATGGGTGTTGAGGTCCTGCATCGTACTGAGGAGCCTCTGGATGACCCATCCCATGCATCTGGTGGAGAAAGACGAATTTTTAACAGCACATTAGTTGCGTGGGCGAGGAACTAATTTCTGCAACATTTTCCAGAAAAAATAATCTTAGTTAAAGAAACTCCCTGCTATATTGATCCTCCAAATGGTGATTGATTGTGTGAGTAGGTAGGTGAAAGGTGAGGGGTTGTAATTCCATTTTGGGTCTGAGGATGTTAAAACTAAGATAATATCTTGAGCTTTTAGACTGCAGTGACAGCGGGTTTGAATAAATCTCCAGGCAGGATCACTTTCTCAGCGTATTATCAATCAACAGGCACAATCTTACATGCCATTCACGCCCATGCTCCTGCTGCAGCAAACATGGAGAATTTGGAGGCCAGTCAAACCTCCATTCACAGCAGCAGGATGGGGAATTCCCACTGGGTTGAATGGCAGTAAGATTCTGGCGCACATATCTGCAATTGGGAGATCCTCAAGAGAAAAACATTGAATTAACATCTCACAGGAACAGGAACTGAATCTGAAACCCACTTTACTCACCCAGTCGTAAATAATAAACTGGTAATTTTTGATTTTTTTTAAAAGTTTGGAAACATTAAACCAACTGAATATTTCACTTTTCGGAGATTTAACCACAGCTCTCGGTCTGTTTATCATTTATTTCCTTTCTCACAGTGAATATGTTGACAGCAGCTTTGTAACCCTCTGAGATTTCCACCCCCATCTCATTTTGTCCTCTTGATCATCTTTTATTGTAACAATTCCGTTGTTGGTGCTGTACATGCCTTCTGCTGCTGAGGCCCAATACTTTGAAATTCCTTCACAATTTCCTTCTTTCCTCCTTTCAGACATCCCTTAAAATCCACTGCTTTGACCAAGCATTTGTTCATTTATTCTAACATTGCCTGATGTGACAGCTTTTACTTTCTAATGTCCCTAAGGTGCTCCTTCAAATATTTTAAAACCATTTTACAAATATAAATTTTCATTGTCTGCTTCACTGACCTTGCTCGATAACCTTAAATAAAGGCAGTTTTCACATCCTCCGCCTTTTGCCCGGTGTGATGCTGGTGTTGAGGCCTTTTCCATGGGTAAACAATCTCCTGGATTAATTTCACCAACTCCTTCCTTAACCTTGTAAACTGTGTGGACGGCACCTCGAAATCTCCCGTTTCCCAGTTAGTAAACTGAACATATCTTACCATCTCTTCACTGACTGTAGTTTTCTGACTGTTATATTCCCCTCCAGAGCGTGGGCTCTCTCAGTTCCCGAGGTGATAATAACTGTCCTCTGATTACCACAGAACTGAACACAGGACCCATCAGGCTGGGGTCTGATCAAAGCCTTAAACATCTTTCCATTGATACCCTGCCCTCTGCCAACCCAACTCAGTGCAATATATCCTTCTGACTGACACCATCAATCTGTAGTCTGATTAACCCATCTTTCTGAATTCACAACTCAAAGCAGATGAGACTGATGTAACCTTGTTTTGGGTCTACGTGACTTGGGCTTACATAATAAAATTTACTTATCATCAAGTCACCTCCACCTTCCTGTGCTATTCCTGATATCCATGAACCTTCCTTGTCACACCCCATCAGCACCATCCCTGTAGATGTTAAAATTGCCACTAATTCTTTTTATTCATTCATGGGACATGGGCATCACTGGCTGGGCCAATATTTATTGCCCATCCCTAGTTGCCCAAGTGCAGCTGAGAGTCACCACATTGCTGTGGCTATGGAATCACATGTAGGCCAGACCAGGTAAAAGCGGCAGATTTCCTTCCCTAAAGGTGAACCAGATGGGTTTTATCTGACAATCGATAATGGTTTCATGCTCATCAGTAGATTCTAAATTCCAGATATTTCTGTATTATTGAATTCAAATTCCACCATCAGCTGTGGTGGGATTTGAATCCAAGTCCTCAGAACATTGGCTGAGTATCTGAATTAATAGTTTAGTGATAATACCACTAAGCTGTAGCCTCCCCTCTAGAAAAGGGCATGTGCCATCTTTGCCTGGTGCAGCTTTTATATCACCCCTATTCTGTCCCAATCTGAATCCCTACCAGCAGCTTAACAAGAAGGCCCAAAGCTACCAATTTGGCAACAAGGGGTGACAATAAACATTGCCTTGGCGGTAATATTCCCTCTAATTTCTTTGTTGCATATAGCCATTCTACTGCCATAGTGGGATTCGAACCCGGATCCCCAGAACAATCGCTGAGTCCCTGGATTAATAGTCCGGTGATAATACAACTTGACCGTCACCTCCCCTACTAATGATCAGGAGATGACAGCAAGGATGCAGAAGTAGAGCAGCAGAGTCTGATAGGGGGGTTGTTTAATAATTGTCTTCAATCTCCAAAGGGAGCAGTGCTGCTTCAGTGGAAAAGCCAGATTTTGCCAGATAGCTTTTTCAGAAATAAGCTGGGTTGGTCATTACGGGAAATAGGGATATATGGATCGGAATGTGAAGTCGAAAATTACTCATGATTTTTATGAAATGGGGGAGCAGGCTCTAGGAACCTACTGGCCAACTTCTTACATACACAACTCATCCATTCAATCTCCCAGAGTTTGTACAAATAATTATCAGATATATTTGATTGAAACTGCGGGATTGGGGAACACTACCATCTGCAAGTTCCCCTCCGAGTCACTCACCATCCTAACTTGGAAATATATCACTGCTCCTTCACTGTCACTGGGTCAAAATCCTGGAACTGTCTTCCTAACTGCACTGTGGGTGCGCCTATACTACACAGACTGCAGCTCACCACCATCTTCACACGGGCGATTAGAGATGGGTAATCAGCAGTGCCCAGATTCCATCAACAAAGAAGAGAAATATTCGTCCGACCGACAGCTCCGGCCTGCTGCTCTTCACAGGCAATGACCTCACCCTCTGATTCACATTTTCATTAGCGTTGGAAGATATTTAGTGACTTTTTTCACAGTGTTTAAAGAAACCAAATTACAGCAAAAATGTGAACTTTGTTTTAGCCGGTTGTCTCAGGCTTGGCTGGTTGTAACTGTGGGTAATCGGTGGTGGAAGGGGATTGTCCCCAGATATTTGCAGTCGGGGAAGTCCCTCTGGCGCATTCTCTGAGGCCAATTAATTCTTGCTTTTGTTGAATGAGCTTTTCCTCCCAGTTTCCAAAAAAGGAAGTAGAGAGTGATTTGAGGCAATGAAAATGAAGCAGTTTGAGATATTAGAGACTGTCCTCAGAGCAAAACCATTCAATAGTAACAGGGAAAAATGAGCTGACAGGGAATCTGTCTAAAACAGCAACTGATTTGCTCTGATTTGGACCAACTGCATTCCTGTTGCACGGTTTAATTGGCTACTGGAATAGACGTAAGGATCTTAATTCCTGAAAGCGTCTTTCCTGTCCTATCTTCCACTGTTCTTTGTGTTTTACACATTCATTTTCAAATATCAAAGAACACCTTTCTAATCTCCATTTTGTTCCCCGGCTGCTGGAAAGATAGCCACAGAATTGACCCATCAACAGAAACGGTTACTTCCCATAAACCGGAAGGTTTTTCTATCCAAAACAAACTGAAACACTGCATCACCGGCCTTTAGCAAGAGGCAATTTTCTACAAATGTTTTTCTCTGTCACACCGGCTGGACATTGCAACGTGCAGTGTTGACCATCCACCATCAGATGGCAATGTTGTTGTAGACTAATTCTTTAGCAACACAATCAAGATGGAACGGGCACAATGATTGTACTGAGGGTTCAAATCCTTCTGTGCATTCTTCTAGCGCCCTATTTGATGTGAAATTCCAAGGGCTCGATCTGAAAATGATCTTTTCATCATTAACCCTACACTCCAAACTGATGATTCAGGGAACTCCAACACGAGCAGTATATTTGACCATCTGTCAGGCTGAGCTTATACATCTCCACCAGTTAAAGATTCGACTCCTGAACAAAACCCTGGAATTAAAATCATTGATCAGGATATTTAGAGTCACTTTCTGAACACATTTGTTTATAAGTTATAAAAAGATCAGAGATGGGAAGCCAGGCTGTGGGAAAGAAAGAAGTGATGGAGTGAAGAATGAGAGCCTCAGCCACCAACACATACTCTGTGTTCTCACCTCTGACCTCCCACCCCCTCTACGATGGGAAGGGGGCGGGGTGGGGGGGGGTGGGCAATGCTCTGTGCTAAAGTTTGTCCTTCAATCTTATTGTCCTTGTTTTGTGAAGGAACAGGTCAGTCAATGGGGAAGATGATGCTATGGTACTAAGAACACTCGATTAGTAATCTAGAGGCCCGTGCAAACGCTCTGGGGGTGAGGGTTCAAATCCCACCATAACAGCTGATGGAATTTAAATAATCTGGAATTGAAATGTAGTCTCAATAAAAGGAACATAGGCTTTAGGAGCACGAGTAGCCATTTGGCCCTTTGAGTCTCTCTCTGTCATTTAATGTGATCACAGTTGATCTGGTTGTAATCTTAACTTCACTTTCCCGTCTACTCCTCATAACCTATGACTCCCTTCTCTATCAAAATCTATCTCAGCCTTGACTAATGACAGAGGGTAGCAGTGGAAGGGTGCATTTCTGAATGAAAGGCTGTGATAAGTGGTGTTCATCAGGGATTAGTACTGGGATCTTTGCTGGTTGTAATAGGTATAAATGATTCAGAGGAAAATGTAACTGGATTGATTAGTAAGTTTGTGGATGACACAAAGGATTTGGATTTGCGGATAGCGATGAGGACCATCAGCGGATACAGCAGGATATAGATCAGCTGGAGACTTGGGTGGAGAGATGGCAGATGGAGTTTATTCTGGGCAAATGTGAGGTAATGCATCTTGGAAGGTCTAACACGGATAGGAAATATACAGTAAATGGCAGAACCTTTAGGAGTATTGATAGGCAGAGGGATCTGGGTGTACAGGTACACGGATCACTGAAAGTGGCAAGGCAGGTGGAGAAGGCATACGGAATACTTGTCTTCATAGGCTGGGGTATTGAGTTTAAAAATTGGCAAGTCATGTTGAGGGCGCATTTGGAATATAGTGTTCAATTCTGGTTGTCACACTACCAGAAAGATGTGGAGGCTTTGGAGAGGGTACAGAAAAGATTTATTAGAAAGGTATGAAGGGCATTAGCCATGAGGAGAGGTTGAAGAAACTTGGCTTGTTCTCATTTGAGCGACGAAGATTGAGGAGTGACCTGACAGAAATCTACAAGATTATGAGAGACATGGATACAGTGGATAGTCAGAAGCTTTTTCCCAGGGTGGAAGAGTCAATTACTAGGGCACAGTTTTAAGGTGTGAGGGGCAAGGTTTAAAGCAGATGTACGAGGCAGACTTTTTACACAGAGAGTAGTAGGTGCCTGGAATCCATTGCCAGGGGAGATAGTGGAAGCGGAAATGGTAGTGACTTTTAAGAAGCGTCTTAACAAGTACATGAATGAGATGGGAATAGAGGGATATGGTCCTCGGAAGCGTAGGGGGTTTTAGTTAAGTTGGGTAGCATGGTCGGTGCAGGCTCGGAGGCCGAAGGGCCTGTTTCTGTGCTGTAATTTTCTTTGTTCTTTGTCGTTTTATTCAATGACCCAGTTCCCACTGCTCACTGTGGAAGAGAATTCCACTAATCATCCATTTTCCTATTTCTGCCTTAAAAGGGAAATCTCTTGTTTTTAAACTTTGTCCCAGTTCTAGTCTGTCCATGATTCGAAAGAGCCTCGTGCTATCTGTACTTTCAAATCCCCACAGTATCTTCTCTGTTTCAATAAGATCACCATAGTGATCATGAAACTATCATTTATTGTCAGGAAAATCCGACTGATTCACTAATGATCTTTAGGGATGCAAATCTTCCGTTCTTACCCGGTCTGGCCTACATGTGATCCAGAGCCACAATGATTGAATTTTAACGCCCCCTGAAATGGCCAAATGAGACTCTCATCTCAGGGATGGACAATAAATGCTGACCCTGTCAGCCGTGTCCTCATCTCATGGAAGAATAAAGGGAAAAAATTAAAGCTTTTCCCTGAGTTCCAGCAGAAATGACAGTGAATAGTTAAAGGAACGGATGAGTGATGTTAAACTAGTGCTGAATATTAGCTTAGACCACACCAGGAGCCTTGTGATATGATGTGCTTCTGTGGGGTATATTTATTAGTCCCAGGATTTATAAGCAGTCGGCAAGCAGCAGGATAGAGATCAGATGTACTTTATTTAGCCTCTTAGTGAACATTACTGTTTATAGTCTTCAAATAAAGAACCTACATTATCATTTCACCAATTCTTGTGTATGATTGGGTAACAAGGAGTACTGTGCACATTTTTAATTCCCATATAATAAAAAAGATATTGAAGCACTGGAGAGAATCCAACATAGATTCACAAAAATCATATCAGAACTGAGAGTTCACAATGATCAGGAAAGGTAAGTTTAACAGGCTGGGCTCTTTTCTCCAGAAAATAATGTGATGACTTGGTTGAGATTTTAAAAATCATAAATACATTTGATTGGGTAAATGCAGAAAAGGTGTTACCATGTGGGGTCCATCAATATAAAGTAATCATCAATAAATTCAGCAAAAAATTCAGGAGAAGCCTCTTTACCCAAAGAGAGGTGAGAATATGTAACTTGTTCCCATGTGGAATGGTTGAGGTATTGATATATTTAAGGAGAAACTGGGTAAACACATAAGGAAGAAAGGATTAAGAAGATAAATGCGGCAATTTTCCTGTCCTGCCTGCCACGAGAATCATAGCGAGCCGGGGAAGGGGAGAGTGGGCTGCAAAGATCCATTGACCTTGGGTAGGACTTTCTGGTTTTGGGGCGAGTGTAACCAGAAAATCCAGCCCATAGTAATTGGGTGAGATAAGATAAAGTGGGAAGAGGATTATCTATAGCAGAAACACTGGAATGGAGCAGCTGGGCTGAACAGCCTTATATTCATGTGAAAGATGTAACATACTTTGACCTAATACCAACCCCTACCCAATACCCCTTCCCCTTAGGAATCCCGGTCCCAGTAACTTCATGTCACTGAGTTTCAGTAAGGAGCTCAGAAGGAAAAGCACATGTCCCCATCTCTGAAACGGGAGCCCAAGCATTGGGGTGGTCTTCATGTGGACAGGTAATATTACAAAATAAAACTTGAACATTGCTGATAAAACAAACAGGCTGTCAAATCTTTTTTTTGGATTAAAACATAAAGCGTGGGGAAGAATAGTTTCCTGGTGCATTTTCCATGACAACATCTCAACCAATGTCGACTTGGCAATCAATCAGCACCCCTCTTCTCATGCAGAACAAATTGTTGCTTCCTTTGAAATTTGGTATTCTTGGTTTGTCCTGATGAGTACAAGATGAAAAGCTTCAACAGCATGTATCTTTTATCAGCAATACTCACATTCTATGTCAAACAAAAAATTAAGATGTTTAAATTAGTTGAATAAGAGCTTGATGAAGCACAGAACTGGAACTTGGGCAATGTGAGGATGTATGAAATGATTAGCACTCTTTTGTATGAATTATATATTAAGACATATATTATATCTTATTACAGATTTTTAAAATAACTCTGCCGCAACTCCTTGGAGGGTTTTAATACCGTATTGTAATCACTTTGGCTACAGTAGTTTAATTAATCATCTGGCAAAAAGAGACCAGTCTCCAATAATTAGGACTGATGTCTCATGAATATGCAAATTGTATAATGAAGGCTAATTGCAAATGCTTCTTAAAAATGTTTTGGGAGCCTGCAACACAAACACACAGGCTGTCCCAAGTCTGCTCAGCCTGGAGCAGAGACTGGAAGAATTGCTCTTTCACCTCGGACAACATGCTGCTCACAAGGGGCCAATTGTTAAATCAATCCTTGAAGTATCAATCCGGTGTCCACTGGAAAGAGGGAACCGGATAAATAACTGACGCAGGGAAAAATGCAGGAATAAAAGGGAATTGCAGGCCAATGAGTCCTTCCGAATGCAGGAAAAAAAGAGCTAGCAGGCATAACGGGATAAACAGCTTCCCACAATGTTTCAGAATTCTCTGGTACTTAGACCCTTTTGACCAATTTCCATATCTCATCAAAGGCAGTGATCATCAACATCTCATTTAATCTTCAGGACATCTGGGGAGTGTACATAATACAGAGAAAGAGGTTCTAAAAGTCTTAAAGTGCATCAAAGGTAGATAAATCCCTTCCTCATTTGATGTCTACACATGCCCTAGGACACTTGAGCCATCATCATGTCCTAGGTTGTTTAGCTCAGTTGTTGGATGGCTGGTTTGTCATGCAGAGCAATACCAATAGTGCAGGTTCAATTCCTGCAGCTGCTTCATGAATGAAGATTCTGCCTTCTCAACCTTGCCCCTCACCGGCGGTGTGGCAATCTCAGGTTAAATCACCATCAGCCAGTTCTCTTCCCTCAAAGGGGAAAGCAGTCCATGGTTATCTGAGACTATGGCGACTTAAGCTGTGGACCCAAGTGTTGAATTTGGGAGCTTTCTGTACATTAGGAGACCCTTCAGGCAGCAGAGTAATGTCAGTGTTGCTGGTGATATTGATGGAACTGGGAGAAGAGTCTTCCAATGCCCTGAATATTCAAATAATCAAGGCAGATGGACTCAGGGATGGATGGTACTGGGATATTATAGTTATTACTGAAACATGGCTAAGGGAGGGACAGGACTGGCAGCTCAATGTTCTAGGGTATAGATGCTATAGGAAAGATAGAACATGAGGTAAGAGGGAAGCTGCATTTTTGATCAGGAAGAACATCATGAGATGGGATATTACTGTGAGTTTGGCCGCTGAGCCTATATGGGTAGAACTAAGGAATAAAAAGGGGGAAATTACTTTGATAGCCTTGTATTTTAGGTCCTGAAATAGTGGGAAATTAAGGAGCAAATATGTAAGAAGATTACAGATAGCTCCAAGAAAAATAGGGGTGATAATAATAGGAGACTTGGAGAGAAATTTGTTGAGTGTATTCAGGAGGAATTTCTCATTCAGCATGTGAATGGCCTGACTAGGGAGAGGGCAAAACCTGACCTCCTCTTGGGAAATAAGGAAGGGCGGGTGATAGAAGTGTTAGTGAGGGATCACTTGGGACCAGTGACCATAAGTCTATTAGTTTTAAGATAGCTATGGAGAATGATAGGTCTGTCCCAAAAGTTAATATTCTAAACTGGAGCAAGGCTAATTTTGATAGTATTAGACTGGAATTTTCAAAAGATCGCTGGGGAAGTGTGTTGGCAGGCAAAGGGATGCCAGGTAAATGGGAGACTTTCAGAAGTGTGTTAACCAAGGTTCAGGATAAGCACAATCCTTTTAGAGTGAAGGGCAAGATTGGTAGACAGAGGAAACCCTGGATGATTTGGGATATTAAGGCCCCCGTCAAGAAGAAGAAGGAAGCATAAGACATGCATAGGCTGCTGGGATCAAGCGGATCCCTTCAAGAATATAGAGGTTTTCGAAGTAGAGTTAAGAGAAAAATCAAGACATCAAGAAAAAAGGGACACAAGATTGTTTGACAGATAAGGCAAAGGAGTGTCCAAAGAGCTTCTACAAATACAATAAGAGCAAAAGGGTAAATTAGGGAGAGAATAAGGCCTCTGAAGGATCAACAAGGTCGTCTACTTGCAAAGCCATAAGAGATGGCTGAGATCCTAAATGAATATTTCTCATCAGTATTTACTGTTGAGAAAGGGATGGGTGTTAGAGAAATTGGGAAAATAAATAGTGATGTCTGGGGAGTTGTGCACATTACAGAGAAGGAGGTTCTGAAAGTCTTAAAGTGCATCAAGGGTAGATAAATCCCAGGATCTGATGAAATGGATCCCAGGATGTTGTGGGAGGCTAGGGAGGAAACTGCAGAGATATTTGAATCATCAACAGTCACAAATGAGGTATTTGAACATTGGAGGGTGGCAAATATTGTGCCTTGTTTAAGAAAGGTTGCAGGGAAAAGCCTGGGAACTACAGGCCAATGAGCCTTACATCAACAGTGGGCAAGTTGTTAAAAGGTATTCTGAGAGACAGAATTTACAGGCATTTAGAGACACAAGGACTGATTAGGGACAGTCAGCATGGCTTTGTGAGTGGAAAATCGTGTCTCACAAATTTGATTGAATCTTTTGAAGGGGTAACCAAGAAGGTAGATGAGGGAGATGCAGTTGACATTGTCTACATGGACTTTAACAAGGCCTTTGACAAGATATCGCATGGCAGGTTGTTGCATAAGGTTAAATCTCATGGAATCCAGAATGAGGTAGCCAATTGGATACAAAGTTGGCTTGATGACAGAAGCCAGAGGTTATAGAGGGTTGCTTTTCAAACTGGAGGCCTATGACAAGCGGTGTGGTGAAGAAGGCATTCAGCATGTTTGGTTTCATCGGTCAGAACATTGAATATAGGAGTTGGGAAGTCTTATTGAAGTTGTACAAGACATTGGAAAAGCCACATTTGGAATATTGTGTACAATTCTGGTCATCCTATTATAGGAAGGATATTATTAAATTATAAAGAGTGCAGAAAAGATTTACTAAGATACTACCAGGACTTGGTGATTTGAATTATAGGGAGAACTGGATAGACTGAGACTTTTTGCACTGGAGCGTAGAAGGCTTTTGGAGGTCTATAAAATAATGAAGGGCACAGATCAGCTAGATAATCAACATCTTTTCCCAAAAGTAGGGATGTCTAAAACTAGATGGCATAGCTTTAAGGTGAGAGGAAAGAGATACAAAAGGGTCCAGAGAGGCAATTTTTTTCACACAGAGGGTGGTGAGTGTCTGGAACAAGCTGCCAGAGGCAGTAGTAGAGGTGGATACAATTTTGTCTTTTGAAAATCACTTAGACAGTTACATGGATAAGATTGGTTTGGAGGGATATTGGCTAAGTGTGGGAAATTAGGACTAGCTTAATGATAAAAACTGGGCCGCATGGATAAGTTGGGCTGAAGGGTCTGTTTCCATATTGTAAACTTCTATGACTATTCCCATGTTTTTATATTTGCACTACTACTGCTCCATCATCAACACCACCTCCATCTTCCTCTGTACATCCGCCAGGGGATGCAATGGTGTCGTGATATCATCACTGGACTAGAAATCCAGAGATCCACAGTAATGTTGTGGAGACCTGGGTTCAAATCCCAGCACAGCAGCTGGTGAAATTGAATTCAATAAAAATCTGGAAAATTAAAAATCTGATGATGACCATGAAACCATTGTCAATTGTCAGAAAAACCCATCTGCTTCACTAATGTCCTTCAGGGAAGGAAATCTGCCATCCTTACCCGGTCTGGCCTACATGTGACTTCAGAGCCACAGCAATGTGGTCGACTATTAAACGTCCTCAGGAATGGACAATAAGTGCTGTACCAGACAGTGACATCCACATCCCATGAAACAATTCCTGTGTCTTGGCCACCACTGAAATTCTCATTCTGCTCTTTGTATCTTCCAGATTTCACTACTCCTTTACTCTCCTGATTAAACACTCATTCAGAACTGTGCCAACTCACACCAAGTCCTTTTCACCCATCACCCCTCTGTCCTCGTTAGCTGTTGATCCACCTTCAATCTAAAATTCTCATCCTTGTGTTGAAATAACTTATGGCTTTGTCTCTCTGCAATCTATTCCAGCCCTACAACTCCCCGAGATCTCTGCATTCTCCACCCCTGGTTCCCTGTGCCACTATCGGCGACTGGACCTTCAGCTTTGGAATTCCTTCTCTACAACCCTCTGCCTCTCCCTCTCTTTCCTCTTATAAGCTGTTCCTCTTTGACCAATCTTTTAGGGTATCCTCCTAAAACTTCCTCACTGTCCAATTTTGCTTGGAAACACCTCTGACACTTGGGTTGCTTTTCTGTGTTAAGGATGCTGTGTAATAATGAGATGCCTTTTATTGTATTATTGTATTGTGTGTGTGTAAGGTGGAAAGACAAGACATCCATTTTCCTAATCTGAATGATCACTGGCCTCAGCTGTTGCCCATGGCAACAAGATAAAAAAATTAATGTTGGTTTTTATAAGCAGACCCTAACCAACAAAGCAATAAAATGGAGAATATTAGCACTTAACCTAAATTTCCAGGACTTGCAGACTGCACACTCCTCTCTCTGTATTGGTAAATGATTTATTGTACTGATGCTTCACTTACAATAAAGAGGAGCTGGAAATGAGAAAAGGTACATTACCCTGAGGACTGGGCTGAAATAAATGGATTCAAGGCTGAGTGAGGCTGTTACGGTGATGGAATATGTGTGGAAATCAGTTCACCCAGCTTCCCTTCTCTCTCTGTTGCTTTGGATTGTCGCCGACCTCCAGGAGATTGCTTTCTTTAATATCATTTCCCTAAGCCTTAAAAATCAGCAGCATTCTCGTTCAAGGTGCAGAGAAAAAAATGACCCACAGGATAGGGAGGGGGTTCCAGCCAGTTACTGAAACTGAACTTTGGGAACTATCACAAAAATGTATGTTACCCGGCTTTACCTGTTTCAGAAATTAGTTTGATTACATACGCAATGGAATGACTTATTGCAGAGTCCACGACATGTAATTAGATTCCAGTGACAGGAGAGGGTGAGGAGCAGTGAACTCTCTGAGCAATTACTGATTACACTGTTAACTTCTCCTGTATTTTACATACAGGCCTGTGCGTGTACTGCCTGTATCTCTCACTCCCCATACAGAAGAACATGAGAAATGTGAGCATGAGGGTGACACACAGCCCCTTAGGACTGATCCACCATTCAATAAGATTGTGACTGACCCTGCAACTCAGTCTGTAGGACTGTGCATATACTGTGTGTGTTACATCTCCTGTCTGAATAATTACTTATAATTAGGGCTCTGTGTTTAATACTGATTGCATTTTTTGCGGAATCCCCAAGTTCTCTAAGATTAGTACATGACGTTGATTTAAATCCTGCTTCGCTATGTGCTGGGCCTGGTGATAAAAGGCAGGAAGACATTTGATGCCTCTCTGTAATTATTGTCAGTTGGTGCCTGTCTCTCTCTAATCGTTCCACTGTCTCACTGGAAAACGTGCTGATGATATTCTGGACACCCAGCAGTTTACCAGAGTGGGCTCCTCATTGAGAAACAGTTGATTTCTCCCAGGTTCTGGGACTACCTCACTCTACTTTACACTGCATCTGAATAAATGTTAACACGCTATAAGCCTTCTTCACGGCTCTATCCACTTGAGTGGCAGCCTTCAGAGATCTGTGGACATGAACCCCAAGATCTCTCTGTTCCCCCACATTCCTCAGAACTCTGCTGTTGACCCTGTAATCCACATTCAGATTTGTCCTACCAAAATGAATCACCTCATACTTATCAGGGTTAAACTCCATCTGCCACTTTTCTGCCCAGCTCTGCATCCTATCAGTGTCTCTTTGCAGCCTGCAAGATCCCTCCACCTCATCCACTACTCCACCAATCTTGGTGTCGTCAGCAAATTTACTAACCCATCCTTCAGCCCTCTCCTCCAAGTCATTGATAAAAATCACAAATAGTAGAGGACCCAGCACTGATCCCTGTGATACACCGCTGATAACTCTAAAGTCTGAAAATTTTCCATCCACCACCACCTTCTGTCTTCTATGAGACAGCCAGTTACTTACAGCCAAATTTCCCTCTATCCCACACCTCATTACTTTCCTCCTGAGCTATCAAGGGGAACGTTATTAAATACCTTATTAAAATCCATGTATATGACATCAAGTTCTGTACCACCAAATGACTAATAACCACTTTCTCTGATGACCCCATAACAAAGCTAAATAATCCTTTAATAGTCTTTTTAAATCATCAGTCAAAATGCAATCTTAGAATTGCTTTCTGAGATAATTGGAACTCAGCCAAGCATTCACAATGACATAATACTAGCCCTTGAGTAATTTCAATACAGACCTCTACTGAAACTACATAAAATATGATGTTTTATCTTCTAACTTACACCATCAAGCTCATCCATCAAAACAGTCCAGCAGAGGGCTTTTGTAAAAAAAACTCTTATTGACAGCTGCAGGCTGTTTTTCATGTTTAAAGAATGGGAGATTTAAAAAAGCATCTGATCACAATGCACCAACAAACTTTATCTTACTATTAACAATATTTATATTTATTGCATAAAGCTGTGACTTCTGCACTATAGGTTAAAGCCTTTCCAGCAGTCAAAATGAGGGTTTGTGTGAACTCAGTTTAAATGACTCTGCTGATATTGGGTTTCCTTCCTGTATGGTTCATGCCCCACCCAACCCTCACCCTCTGCTGCATCAGAAATGGGGGCAGGGCTTCCACATCCGGCTCGTTTGCCATTTATAAAAATCCACAGAATTTCTTAACTCCACAAAATTCTGACCTAAAGAATCCAACAATATGATGAGAAAGTGTGTGGAGCCTGAGATCCATTTCTCATTCAACCAGCAACACTTTCCCTCTTTGGAAAAACCCAGAAAAGGCAATTTCACCCAAACAGGTCAGAAAAGTAACGTGAACAAATCATGTTGAGACCTCCTAAATGGAATGATATCAAACATTCCATCCGGAATTCGACTGCCTCACACACCATGGAATTGGAGCAGCGAGAAGCAGCCAATGGAAATGTCGATTGTCCTCGGGTGAGATTTTTCAGTCTTTCTCGAGCAAGGCTGTAAGATCCGGCCTGCTGCATTGAACCAGACTGAAATATCTTCACAAAAAGGCCATTGAACACCACAGCAGGGTCTCCTGGGTACGGAGATGTGTTTTTCTAGAGAAGGGAAGAGAGACCTTCCAGGGAATTATAGGCCAGTGAGTCTTACTTCTGTGGTGGGCAAAGTGTTGGAGAGAATAATTAGGGATAGGATTTATAGTTATTTAGAGAGTAATGAATTGATTGGAGATAGTCAGCATGGTTTTGTGAAGGGTAGGTCGTGCCTTACTAACCTCATTGAGTTTTTTGAAAAAGTGACTAAGGAGGTGGATGGGGGTAAGGCGGTTGATGTGGTATATATGGACTTTAGTAAGGCGTTTGATAAGGTGGCCCATGGAAGACTTCTGCAGAAAATGCAGATGTATGGGATAGAGGGTGATTTAGCTAATTGGGTTAGGAATTGGCTAGCAGATAGAAGACAGAGGGTGGTGGTTGATGGGAGATATTCATCTTGGAGTTCGGTGACAAGTGGTGTACCTCAGGGGTCTGTTTTGGGGCCCCTGCTGTTTGTAATTTTTATAAATGATCTGGATGAGGGTATTGAGGGATGGATCAGTAAATTTGCAGATGACACTAAAGTCGGTGGAGTGGTAGATAGTGAAGAGGGGTGTTATAGTTTGCAGAGTGACTTGGACAAGTTGCAGAGCTGGGCCGAGAGGTGGCAAATGGAGTTTAATGTGGAAAAGTGTGAGGTAATGCACTATGGCAGAAATAATAAATGTGTAGAGTATAGGGCAAATGGTAGGATTCTTAGTAGTCTAGATGAACAGAGGGATCTTGGTGTGTATGTGCATAGATCCCTGAAAGTAGGCAGTCAAGTCGAGAAGGTTGTTAAGAAGGCATATGGAGTCTTGGCTTTTATTGGTAGGGGGATTGAATTTCGGAGCCGCAACGTCATGTTGCAACTGTACAAAACTCTAGTGCGGCCGCACTTGGAGTATTGTGTGCAGTTCTGGTCCCCACATTATAAGAAAGATGTGGAGGCATTGGAGAGGGTACAGAGGAGGTTTACCAGGATGTTGCCTGGTATGGAGGGCAGGTCTTATGAAGAGAGGCTGAGGGATTTGAGGTTGTTTTCGTTAGAAAGGAGGCGGCTAAGAGGGGACCTTATTGAAACATATAAGATGATTAGAGGTTTAGATAGGGTGGACAGTGATAGCCTTTTTCCTAGGATGGAGAAAGCTAGCACGAGGGGACACAGCTTTAAATTAAGGGGTGATAGTTATAGGACGGATATCAGAGGCAGGTTCTTTACCCAAAGGGTGGTTCGGGAGTGGAATGCCCTGCCTGCAGCAGTTGTAGATGCGCCAAGTTTGGTGGCGTTTAAGAGGTTAGTTGATAAGTATATGGAAGAGAAGGGAATGGTTTAGTTTGGAGGGGCATTGCTTTTTATATTGGTCGGCGCAACATCGAAGGCCGAAGGGCCTGTTCTGTGCTGTAATGTTCTATGTTCTATGTTCTAAGGGAGGGGTGGTGGGGGGCCGGTGGATATGCCTGAAAAGAAAGGTTTTTGTTAGAAAGCGAATGGATTCTGGGAGAGTGGGAGTCATAACTATGGGTCTCAGTGACAACCTGACACCCTCACAACCTAAACCCTCTCCCCAGAACTCTGGCTCCCAGTGATACCATTCCCACCCATTTCAGGTAGGAGTCAATATTGGGATGAATAGAATACAAAAGGGCAATAATGTAGCCCAATCCATCTCGCAAACCAACCTCCCATCCACTGACTCTGTCTACACTTCCCGCTGCCTCAGCAAAGCAGCCAGCATGATTAAGGACCCCATGTACCCCAGACATTCTCTTTTCCACCTTCTTCCTTCAGGAAAAGATAGAAAAGTTTGAGGTCACGTACTAACCGACTCAAGAACAGCTTCTTCCCTGCTGCTCTCAGATTTCTGAATGGACCCACCTTGCATTAAGTTGATCTTTCTCTACATCATAGCTATGACTGTAACACTACATTCTGCAGTCTCTCCTTTCCTTCTCTATGAATGGTATGCTTGCCTGTATAGTGTGCAAGAAACAATACTTTTCATTGTATGTTAATACACGTGACAGTAATAAATCAAATCAAAATATCTCCTGGGGTGACTTGGCAGTTTGCCACCTGTCTCAACTATTCAATGAAAACGGGGGTTGTATTGTAACAAAGTGAGTGGGAATCAGGAATAGGTGAAAGATCAGGAGTCCAAGCAATGCTCTGTTACTGGGGGGTGACTGTTAGGGTATGATACGGCAAAGAAATGGAGAATTTGAAGATAAGGATCTTAAAAGTAATTTATTTGGGTGTGCACAGTGCTATTTAACATTGTTGTTCAACTTCACTATTCCTTAGTCAATGTTTCAGTAGGGGAGCATTTTGGGCTTAGTGCCCATAATTCCATAAAATTTCAGGTAGTCACTGATCAGGACAAGAATGACCCTCAAGGTGATGGTGCTTAATTGGGCAAGGGCCAATTACATCCAAATTAGACAGGAGCGGCTATTTAAGGGCAAATCCAGATCTGGCACGTGGGAAGCTTTTAAAGGCCAGTTGATTGAAATGCAGGACAAGCATGTTCCCACAAAAATAAAAGATAGAAATGGCAGGATTTGGGAGTCATGGCTGACAAGAGAAATTGTAAGCTTTCAAAAGGGAAAAGGAAGCACATGATATATCCAGGCATCTAAAAACTGACAAAGCCCTTGAGGAGTACAATGAAAGTAGGAAGGATTTTAAACATGGAATTAGGAGGGCGAAAAGGGACCATCAAATATCTTTAGCAAACAGGGTCAAGGAAATTCCCCAGGCTTTTTATATATACATTAGGAGCAAGAGAAAGAGTGGATCCACTCAAGGACAGTGGAAGGAAATTATGCATGGAGCCACAGGGAGTGGATGAGATCCTTAATGATTACTTTGTATTGGTATTCACTAAGGAGAAGGATGTGATGAATACTGAGATCAGGGATGGGTGTGTGAACGCTCTAAACAGTGTCAATATATCAAAAGAGGAAGTGTTAGGTATCCGAAATTGCATTAAGGTTGACAAGTCCCTGGGGCTGGATGGGATTTATCTCCAGGTTACTGCGGGAGGTAGGGGAAGAAATAGCTGGGGTCTTAACAGATATCTTCACATCCTCTTTGACCATAGGCAAGGTTCCAAAGGACTGGAAAATAGCCAGTGTTGCCCCCTTGTTTAAGAAAGGAAGCATGGCTAATCCAGAAAATTAGTGGTGTTCCACAGGGATCAGTGCTGGGACTTCTGTTGTTTGTAGTAAAAATAAATGATCCGGAGGAAAATGCAGACGGTCTGATTAGTAAGTTTGTGGATGACATGAAGATTGGTGGAGTTGCTGAAAGTGCCGGGGGTTGTCAGAGGATACAACAGGATATAGATAGATTAGAGACTTGGGCACAGAAATGGCAGATGGAGTTTAATCGGGACAAATACAAGATGATGCATTTTGGAGGATCAAATTTAGGTGTGAGTTATATTTTGAATGGCAGAATCCTGAGGAACATTAACACACAGAGGGATCTGGGCGTGCAGGTCAACACAAATGGCAATACAGATGGCCAAGGTGATTAAGAAGGCATATAGCATAATAATCTTCAACAGCCGGGGCACTGAGTACAAGATTGGCAAATCATGTTGCAGCGATATAAAACCTTGGTTAGGCCACATTTGGGGTATTGTGTGCAGTTCTGGTCACCACACTAGCAGAAGATATAGAAGCTTTGAAGACAACGCAAAAAAGGTTCAGCAGGATGTTGCCAGGTCTCAAGGGTGTTGGCTATGAGGAAAGGTTGAATAAACTAGGATTGTTTTCACTGGAAAGACAAAGGCTGAGGGGAGACCTGATAGAGATCTATAAAATTATGAGAGGCATAGACAGGGCGGATAGGCAGAGGCCTTTTCCAGGAGTAGAAGGGTCATTACAAGTGGGCACAGGTTCAAGGTGAGAGGGGGAAAGTTTAAGGGAGATGTGCGGGGAGGTTTTTTCATGCAGAGAGTGGTGAGTGCATGGAACACATTGCCAGTGGAGGTGGTGAAAGCAGGAACAGCAGCAACATATAAGACGCTTCTGGGTGGGTACATGAATAGGAAGGAAATCGAGGGATAGGACTGAGTAAAGGCAGAAGGTTTTTTTTAAAATTTAGTTAGAGCATCATGAACAGCATGGGCTTGGAGGGCTGAAGGGCTTGTTCCTGTGCTGGACTTTTCTTTGTTCTCTTTGTGGAGAGTAAAGAAGTGTTACTGTTTCTCACTGCTAAATTCTGTTTTGGGAAACTAGTTGCAACTGATCTCATGTGGAGCCAACTCTTTATACTTTGGAACCATGCCAACTCATTTCTGGCTTGTCCTCTTGCCTTTCTTCCAAGAGTCTTTACTCTGGCGACTGTCCGGTCATTTAGAAATTCAAGACATTTCACCATCTCACTGCCTGAATTAGAATCGCTTGGCTTTGCATCAAATGGAGATGAATTCGATTTTTCTGGTCCTGAATCCCACTGCCACCTTCCATTCCAATAATTCAACATACAATACTTGACAGCTTTAGCAAGAGCTTTAAAGAAAGACAATCCCCACCCACTCATCCCCACTCCCACCAACATATCTCTGCCCAAAGATAGACACTGACCATAGGTAGTTGGCTTGACAGTGGATGGCCATCCTGGCCCAGCATGTTGGAGACCATTATTGCTGGAAGGTCCATGCCTTGGTAAGCGTACTGAGGAAGCAGGCCACTGGGGGGTACCGAATGGCACAGCGAGTGGTAGCCCCCATGAGGATCCATCAGGTGAAGAAATGACGGGTCTCCGAGGTTTGGAGGAGTGATTGGAGGAATCTCATAATCTTCATCACCCAGTCCCTGACCAGCGAAGGACTATATGGAGGAAAACCAAAAAACATTTAGCATGGAGAAGTAACTGGAGCAGACACCAGAAATAACTTCACTCAGACAAGATTGTTTCATAAGCAAGATTCCGATGTTCTTTATTTGAATAAATTTAAAACTGTTCAGTTTTTGAAAAGATGTAAAAGGATTGCAACTTTGCATTAGTATCACCTTTCTCTTATTGGACAAGAATTTGAATTTCAAAGCTCCACCAACTCTCCTGTGATTTTCACAGAAACCTTTCTTCTTTCCTGTTAAAATTGATCTCCTCCAGTAACAGGGAAGGTTGGTTATTGGCTGAAATGGGCACTGGTGCCAGTGAAAATCATCTCTCATTGCCTCAAAGGGAATGGGAGTCTCTCACTTAATTCAGTGTATTGCTGAGGAGGCTTTTCCCCCTCATATGCCTGGGTTTATATCTGGGTTTTCACTCTTCCCACGACATCTCATGACTCCAGGATTGGATTACGCTCCATGGCGTATCACACTTCATGAGAAGGTTGGATAGACAAGCTGGAGACAACGTAATAAACTCCTAAAACCAAGCACCATTCATAAAATCGTTAACAGAAAGAAACATTGTGCAACTCTTTGTTAATCACAAAATTCATTGTAATTATTTAAAACTACTAAACTTTGAAATTCAAACTGAAGGAGAATGATATATTTTCTTCAAAGTTTTGAGATGCTGTGTGGGTTAGGTTGATTGGCCATGCTAAAATTGCCTCTTAATGTCTTGAGATGTATAAGTTAGAGGGATTAGCGGATAAATATCTAGGGATATGGGTGGGGGGGGCTAGGACCTGAGTGGGATTGTGGTCGATGCATACTCGATGGGCCAAATGGCCTCTTTCTGCACTGTCGGGTTTCTATGATTCTGTGAAAAACATAAATGTACCAGTCCCAGACTATCAATGCCATGGATACATGTGACTAATGAACTTTAACTTTAAAGCAGGGAGTTGGGATTTATTACCATCGGCAGGATGAAGTGACTGAGATGTCAGTGATAACTGGACATTTTAAATCAGACACAGTTTAAAGTCAGGCCCTGTTCTTTTTTGTTCATCTATTTCCATTACAAATGCCTATGTCAATATTTATAGTATAAACAGCCTACGTAATCACGATCATAATGTAACCATATCTATTGACACTGCTGTATCTGGATTGGGGAAAGGATGTAACCTCAGAGTGAGAAGCTTACACTGTATATTCCCATTATATAGTTAAACGTGGGAACATAGGAGCAAAAATAGACCATTCTGCCCATTGAATCATGGCTGATCATCCATCCCAAAACCCTTTTCCCACAGGGTCCCCATATATATTTTTGATAATAGCAACACTCTATTATGCACCCTATTCTTTCCGTCTCCCCCGTGCACTCTATGAACAGTATGCTTTGTCTATATAGCGCACAAGAAACAATACTTCTCACTGCATCCCAATGCCTGTGACAATAATAAATCAAATCAAGCCAATACAAAGTAGGGCTGTATCTCCAGGAATGTAGATGGTTGAGGGATGATTTGATTGAAGTTATTAAGAAATTAAGGGGAACAAGCAGTGCAGATTGGGAGAAAATGTTTCCAAAAGTTAGGGAGTCAAGGATTTAGGGATAAAGTGTAAAATGCCAGACCTTTCAGGAGTGAAATTAGGAAACATTTCTCCTCAAAAGGTGATAGTTTGGAAGTTTCTTCAACAAATGCCAATTAATGCTGACTAATTATTAATTTTAAATCTGAAATAGCTAAAGATAATAAAGAATATGGAGTAAAGGTAGGTGCATAGAGTTAGCTCATAGAGCAACAATCATCTATATAAACTCCTTCTTCCATTTTCTGAATCTAATTACAGATTTGTTCAGGCAATACAGAGGGCATATTTTTTATCATCCCTTGTGGGTGCAGCGCTGCTACTTTTCAGAGTAACTCATGGTGGAAATAAATTGCTGAGAAAAATGCGGTACAAACTGGATAAGTGAGTTGTGTGGCTTACTCGAATTAAAACCACTTCCAGGCTTCAAGTTGTGTAAGTGCCCGAAGTTCACAGTCTGAGGTTAATTCTTCAGGAACCCCACAACAATTCTTATTCAATCTGTAAATTCCAGATTATAATTGACAGCTGAATACAGGGTACTTTACAAATAATTTCTCAGGAATTTGTTGTTAGGTTTTAATGGTGCAATGTTGTTCTGTGAATCATGTGGGTGATGCATTGTCCTGTTTGAGAAATACTTTTGGAAAGATACTTGAGATTCATTTTTCTTTGTGCTCAATGGATTGAGGGAAAACTATTGGAGAGTGAATACCTTCTGTAGTTACGTTCAAATACTGCATCTGCTTCTAATAATTCTTCATAAATTGGGTGAAAAATGACAGTTGAGATTTTAACTGCCAATAGACATGCAGTCTCAGCCAGGGAGATGCTGGAAGTGGGAATGTCAGAGGTGGATCCTATATTGAGGTAATGCTTCAGGTATATTTTAGGGCAATGATTGAGAATTTTCCTCAGAATGGAATATGTTGTAATGAGTGCTGGCGTTGATGTCACAAGGAAGGTGATTCATGGTTCAACACTTGCAACCCACATCTGACAAAAAATTTCACCTCAACTAACTTTCTGAATTGAGAAGCTAACAGCAAACGTTCAGGATATCTGATCACAGAGAGAGCGCTGTGACTGAGCCACACCATCCAAACTTCCTAATGCAGGGATTCCCAAGCAGCAAGCTTTGAAGACCCTCAATGTGAGCCATGAAAAATTCAAAACAATTACACATTCAAGTAACTAAACTAAAATTAACCTTTGCCTTCAGCTCTATGCTCTCATCTTCAAGACCCAGTGAATCTCAGACATCCCGCCTGGACGCTCGCTGGGGAAGTGTCACACAGGCATCTGGTTTAGAATTTTTATATTGGTGTGGTTCCATGCACAGTGACCAATGGACTTGGAGCTGAAGATAAAGGGTTTCTGCGCCCAGACAAAAAAACAAAAACTCACGGCACAAAAACCTTGGGAGAAATGAGAGACACAGGAACAAGTCTCACAACATCAGGCTAAAGTTCAACAAGTTTATTTGATAATAAACCCACAAGCTTTCAGAAACGGTGTTCCTTCCTCAGGTGACGTTAACCTGATGTTGTGAGACTTTAGACCAGACTTTAATCTGGTGTTGAGAGACTTCTTACTGTGTCTACCCCAAGTCCAACACTGGCATCTCCACATCAGAAATGAGAGAGACAGAGAGAGGCTGATGTTCTGAAAAACACATTGAAACCATGCTAATAAACTGTGTGTACAGTTGTGTGTAGATAATCCTGAAACTCCTGCCCTTCACTTCAGCTCACTCCTCTTTCTGGTTAATTCTGTTACTGCATTCTCTCATTTCTCATTTTTCTACCTGAGAAAATACTGCTCAAAATATTAATCCAAAAACAAAATACTACGGATAATGGAAATCTAATATAAGAAAACAAATGCAGGAAATACTGCGATAATCAGGCAGCCTGTGTTCCGAACTGGTGCTGGAGCGAGGCAACTTCTTACAAGCTGTGTCCAGCATAGCCTCAAATTCTATCTTTTACTCTCATCCTATACTTTAAAACTTAATTCTAACTTTTTTAAACTGTCTAACAAGCTTTAACCTCTCCCCCCAGCTATGATTGTAACACCACATTCTGCACTCTCTCGTTTCCTTCTACATAAACGGTATGCTTTGTCTGTCGAGAACGCAAGAAACAACTTTGCACTGTATACTAATACATGTAACAATAATAAATCACATCAAATCTAAATCTGTGGAGAGAAACAGTCAACATTCATGGTGATATTTGTTTCAAAATATTCAATCTTGTATGAACTGGATAAATTATTTGTGAACTGTATTTTTAAGGAAATCACAGTTCCGGTTACACAGTTTACCATCCAGTTTTAACAAAGGTCACCTGGACTTGAAACATCAGCTCTTTCCTCTCCTTACAGATGCTGCCAGACTTGCTGAGATTTTCCAGCATTTTCTCTCTGGGTTACATTTAGATTGTATTGTTTACATTTTTCCAAGTTCGTGGCCCAGGTTTCGCCATTGCCGGAACTGAAGCTATCACTCCCAGAATTGACAATGCAAATCCACACAGCTCAGTATAACACTGAAGTCCTTGATTCCTGATTCCCTCTGGATTTTCCACCCAAATCGCTATTCTCTCTGACGGTGAACACAAGCTGAAAATCGCCCCAATTTTGAAGTACTTTGTTGGAGCACAGTGCAGAGGAAACAGGAGATGCCCCTCCAGATGTTTTCTAGTGCAGAGGTGTACTGGTGTGGAGAAGGTTGGAAAGCACTGCTCCAGTTGACTGAATGACAAATAACCTGGAGCAGGAATTTGACGGAATCCCTTCCCTTGGTTCAGGATCAGGGAGATTGGTTGATGGAACCAATGCCTTGGCTGGAGGAAAAATAAACAAACACAAGTCTTCCTTGTGTGCGAGAGACTCAGTGTCACACTGTACTGTATGTCTCCTGTAAAAGGTACAGTAACTGCAATTCATGTAACACTAACTGTAACTATAGCAATATCCCAATCTATTTCTTTCTGCTCATGAATGCAGTGATAATGACAGCTCTTTGGTATGTCTCACCTGATTGAGGAACTGGCTACATGTGAGGAACAGGACCTCCAGAGGAACCAGTCACCCAACAGCCAACTCATACAGGTATGGTCAGTCACTGGTCAGTCAGTGAATAGGAGTTAATAGACTGCTTCTAAACTGGGCATTTGCCTGTTAATACCACCCAACAGAGTCCAGGAACAGGAAAGTTTGAATTAAATCAATTGGCTTCGAGTGTCCACCCATTTTGTCAGCATAGTCTGAGTGAAATCCACAGAACCGGCACAGCAGACTGTGAAATTTTAAATGTAAACCATGGATGGGATTCTCCAGTCCCACGTGCCGCAAGACCGGAAATTCCCACCTGAGACCAACAGACCTTTGAATGGTTCACCAAATTCTCTATCCCATTGTTAAGATTCCTACAGTGGGCGAGACAGGAAATTTGGTTTCCAAATCACTTTGCCCAGTTGTTGACCAACCCCTGCCCTTCCCCCCCATTCTCCCCCCTCCCACCCACACACACACAGACACACACAGACACAGACACAGACACACACACACACACAGACACACACACACACACACGCCAGCCGGTTGTGACAACTTAAGAAGGATTCTTCAAATTCATCGACTTATTAAGAAAAATGCAAATTACTAAGAAATTGATGAGTGTCTAGCTATGAAACTCTCTGATGGCTTGTTGCAGGTTTTATTAAAGTTATCTTTACTGATTTAAAATTAGGTAACTCATAAGTTAAGGACAGACACTTCTTAAAAATTATTCTTTTTTGAAATGTATCATTACAAAACTCATTATAACAAAAGGAATCAGGTTTTTGCTGATACATCAAAATACATTAAGTACATCAAGGAATGCATATAAATGCAAAGAAAACACCCAGTTCCATTCTACAGTGCTGCCTGAGAGTTACTGGTTTGTGGGAGATTTTGTAAATGAATCTTCAGCCTTTGCAATGTTTCTGGTTTTTTATTAATCATTCATGGGATGTGGGCATTGCTGGCAAGGCCAACATTTATTGCCCGTGTCTAATTGCCCTGGAGAAGGTTTTGGTGAGTTGCCTTTGTGAACCGCTGCAATCCTTATGGTGTTGGTACATCCACAGTGCTGTTAGGGAAAGAGTTGCAGGATTTTGACCCAGTGACAGTGATATAATTCCAAGTCAGGATGGTTTATGGCTTGAAAACAAACTTGTATAAGAACATACAAACAAACATACGAATTAGAAGCAGGAGTAGGCCATTTGGCTCCTTGACTGCCATTCAATAAGATCACGGCTGATCTGATTGTAGTTTGAACTCTGCATTCCACCTCCCCTTGACAGTCTTTGACCTCTTTGTTAATCAAAAATTTATCGATCTCTGCCTTTAAAGTATTCAATGACCTTCACTGACCTCCCCTGCTCTCTGGGGTAGAGGGCTCCAAAGCTGCACAACTCCCTGAGACAAAAACTTCTTCTCATTTCCGTCTTAAATGGAGAGTCCTTCTTTTTAAACGGTGTCCCTTGCACTCATCTATCTCACAAGGGGAAATCCTCTCCACATCCATCCTATTAAATTCCCTCCAGATCTTAGATGTCTCAATAAGATTATCTCTCATTCTTCTAAACTCCAGTGAGTACAGGCCCAATCTGTTCAATCTTCCCTCGTAAGGCAGCCCCTTCATCTCAGAATGAGTGAAGCTTCTCTGAACTGTTTCTCACACAATTTTACCTGTCCCTAATGAAGTAGGGGTGGCATAGTGGTACAATGATTAGCACTGCCACTTCACAGCACCAGGGACCTGGGTTCAATTCCTGGCTCAGATCACTGTCTATGCAGAGTCTGCACGTTCTCCCTGTGATTGCGTGGGATTCTTCCGGGTGCTCCCGTTTCTTCCTACCCGTTTCCTCCTCTTGTAGACAAGAGGTTTACCAGGATGTTACCTGGTCTGGAGAATATTAGCTATGAGAAGAGGTTGGATAAACTCGGTTTGTTCTCACTAGAACAATAAAGATATGCTGGTTTGGGTGCATTGGCCGTGTTAAATTCTTTCTCAGTGTACGTGAACAGATGCTGGAGTGTGGCAACCAAGGGAGTTTCACAGTAACTTTGTTGCAGTGTTAACGTAAGCCTACTTGTGACTAATAAATAAACTTTACTTAATTCACTTTAGAAACTCTGCACAGTAATCCAACAATCTCTGTGCAAATGTAATAAAAATCCATATTTTTATATTCCATTCCCCTTCCTCATCACTTTCCGTACCTCCAACTGTATCTGCTCTGTAAACACTGCCTGACAAGGAGACCACATCTGAAATTCTTGCTTCCCACATTTTCCAGTGAGACTGTGTGTACAGTTCCATTTGTATAAAAGCTAGCTTGTAATTTAATTGTAACTTGCTCTGGTAGCCACAGTATTTATCTGGTTGGTCCAGTTCAGTTTGTGGTCAATGGTAACTCACAGAGTGTTGATAGTAGGGATTCAGTGATGGTTGTGCTTTTGAATGTCAAGGAGCGATGGTTAGATCCTCTTGGTCCTCTCTAATGGGAGATGGTCATTGTCTGGCATATGTATAGCACTGATGTTCCTTGCTACTTTCAGTCCAACCCTGGATATTGTCCAGGTTTTGCTGCATTTGGACATGGGGTGTTTCCAAATTATTGTCATTTGTAAAAGAGAAAGACAAGCTACGATTCTTTGGGTGAAGAAGTGTTTCCTAATTTCAGTCCAGCTTTAGCTTTTAGATTATATCCCTTCAGTCCTTCTCGGAGGTAGAGCTCAGAGTTCGAGGTTTGAGATGTGCTATTCACCACTCTGGTTGAGTAAAATGAAAGCAATTCAGTCCCTGTGGATCCAAAGTCCACGCAACAGAATGGTCCTCCAACAGCAGAGTGTTGAGATGTTGTCATATTGTAGCACTAACGGATGATCCATGGATACACAAACTGCTAACTTAGACTTTTACAATCCAGCTGGCTGTTGTATAGGCGACCTCAGACCGCTCAGTAAAATTAGACACAGATTCCAAGCTGCAGTTTAACAGTGGAGACCTCAGGGAAATCTCAAAAGCACAGCTTGTGAAGTTCCAACCAGTGAGATGGAAGTTCATCATTCTAAACCACAGCCTCCTGTAATTGCCAGGTCCCCGAAGCCCCAGTATCAAACTCCAGGACAGGGCAACCGAAACAAAAAAATGTTCTGACCTTTACTGCAATATCCCATTCTTCTGTCTTCTCTTCTTTAATCTGTACTGAAACATTTCTTTCTCTTTCTGTCTGCTGTGAATATCTCTATTCTCTATTGCAAATATATTTTTAATCTGTCCTCTATTGCAATAACCTTCAGTTTTCTATTGCATCTGAAGGTGTATTATTAGATGTGCTGCACTGTTGGCGATGCAGCATCTAAAAGGATCATGGGATATGGGGGGGAGTGCGGATCTGGATATTGAATTTGCTGATCAACTGAGATCAAGATGAATGGTGGGGTAGGCTCGATGGGCTGAATGGCCTACTCCTGCTTCTAGCTTCTATGTTTGGGTGGCACGGTAGCATAGTGGTTAGCACTGCTGCTTCACAGTGCCAGGGACCTGGGTTTGATTCCCATTTTGGGTCACAGTCCGTGTGGAGTTTGCACATTTTCCCTGTGTCTGCATGGGTTTCTTCTGGTTTCTTCTCACATTTTGAAAAATGCGCTGGTTAGGATGCATTGACCCAAACAAGCGCCAAAGTGTGTCGACTAGGGGAATTTCACAATAACTTCATTGCAGTGTAAATATAAGCCTTGTGAGTAATAAATTAACTTTGTATAACATTACAGCAAAACATTCCTCTCCCTACACTCGAATCCTCTTGTTATGAAGGCCAATATACCATTTGCCTCCTTTATTGCCTGCTGTACTTATATGCTTACTTTCAGTGACTGATGCACAAGGACTCCAAGGTTTTGCTGAGTATCCACTTCTCTCAATTTACAGCCACTCAAGTAATAATCCGTCTTATTATTATTGCTACCAAAGTGGATAACTTCACATTTATCCACATTATACTGCATCTGCCATGCAGATACCCACACACACAGCCTATCCAAATCACACTGAAGCATCTCTGCATCCTCCTCACAGCTCATCCTCCCACTCAACTTTGTATTATCTGCAAATTTAGAGATAATACATTCACTTCCCTCTTCCAGATCATAGAACATAGAACATAGAACAATACAGCACAGAACAGGCCCTTCGGCCTTCGATGTTGTGCCGACCAAAATAAAAAGCAATGCCCCTCCTAACTAAACCATTCCCTTCTCATCCATATACTTATCAACTAACCTCTTAAACGCCACCAAACTTGGCGCATCTACAACAGCTGCAGGCAGGGCATTCCACTCCCTAATCACTCTTTGAGTAAAGAACCTACCTCTGATATCCGTCCTATAACTCATACCCCTTAATTTAAAGCTGTGTCCCCTCGTGCTAGCTTTCTCCATCCTAGGAAAAAGGCTATCACTGTCCACCCTATCTAAACCTCTAATCATCTTATATGCTTCAATAAGATCCCCTCTTAGCCGCCTCCTTTCTAACGAAAACAACCTCAAATCCTTCAACCTCTCTTCATAGGACCTGCCCTCCATACCAGGCAACATCCTGGTAAACCTCCTCTGTACCCTCTCCAATGCCTCCACATCTTTCTTATAATGTGGGGACCAGAACTGCACACAATACTCCAAGTGCGGCCGCACTAGAGTTTTGTACAGTTGCAACATGATGCTGCGGCTCCTAAATTCAATCCCCCTACCAATAAAAGCTAAGACTCCATATGCCTTCTTAACAACTTTATCCACTTGACTGCCTACTTTCAGGGATCTATTGACACATACACCAAGATCCTTCTGTTCCTCAACACTATTAAGAGCCCTACCATTAGCCCTATACTCTACACATTTATTGTTCCTGCCAAAGTGCATTACCTCACACTTTTCCACATTAAACTCCATTTGCCACCTCTCGGCCCAGCTCTGCAACTTGTCCAAGTCACTCTGTAAACTAAAACACCCCTCTTCACTATCTACCACTCCACCAACTTTAGTATCATCTGCAAATTTACTGATCCATCCCTCAATACCCTCATCCAGATCATTTATAAAAATTACAAACAGCAGGGGCCCCAAAACAGACCCCTGAGGCACACCACTCGTCACCGAACTCCACGATGAATATCTCCCATCAACCACCACCCTCTGTCTTCTATCTGCCAGCCAATTTCTAATCCAATTAGCTAAATCACCCTCTATTCCACACATCTGCATTTTCTGTAGAAGTCTTCCATGGGCCACCTTATCAAAAGCCTTACTAAAGTCCATATATACTACATCAACCGCCTTACCCCCATCCACCTCTCTGGTCACTTTCTCAAAAAACTCAATGAGGTTAGTAAGGCATGACCTACCCTTCACGAAACCATGCTGACTATCCCCAATCAATTCATTTCTCTCTAAATAACTATAAATCCTATCCCTAATAATTCTCTCCAATACCTTGCCCACCACAGAAGTAAGACTCACTGGCCTATAATTCACTAATATATAATGTGAACAGTTGGGGTTGTAGCACAGATCTCTGTGGAACCCCACTGGTCACTGACTGCCAATCAGAAAAAGACCCATTTATGCCAACTCTTTGCTTCCTATCTGCTAACCAGCTTTCTATCCATCTCAAGACATTACAAGTCCTTTGACTATTCTGTTTGTGAATGTCTCTCTGATGGCCCCGTGCTGTTCTAATATTTATTGAACTGTTATTTCTAGTTGAGTGTGCGGTATATTCTAACTGATTCCTACTGTGCTGTAAGCCCTTATCACGCCCAGGGCGAGTTTCTAGTTTAGTTTGTACCACGCTGGTGCTGAAACCATACTTTTCAAATTTTACACCATTTGTGTATCTTTGAGTTTGTTCATTATTTATTTCAAAAAACACAAACAAACAAGAATAAGCCAAGAAAGGGTTAATTTAGAGGAGGGAGATTGAGGCAGAAATATTCACCATTCAGCTAAGGTGAAAAGTTCTGGGTTACACATCCCAAACTCAATATGAATTATGAGAGAAATCTCAATAGTGTCAATATAAGGAGTGTACTTTGAGCTGTTTGATAAGAAAGAAAGGATGAAATGTATTTTAATATTTGGATTTTTGTGATATGTTGAGTCCAAATAGAGTTTGCACAATGGTTACAAGTATAAGTTTGTAGATGACCCAATGAACTCTGAGCCAATATCATAAAGTAGGGATATCCTTTCCTGTTCCCTCCTTCTCTGAGTCAATCACCTTGCTATCACTCCCAATTGGCTGCTCTTCATGTGTAACTCAGAGTGGGTTATTTAAGAGCCCAATGCTGTCCTTGTTCTCATTTCACACGCACTAGCTCTCTATCGTGATTGGAGGGACAGGTATCAGATTGTACTAGATGTTACAGAACATCAGTCTGAGCATAGAATGCTCTCATAAGTCTTTCTCCAATGTAATTGTTTGATTGGTGTCTGTTGAGGGTTCTGAGCATGTGTAGGTATTTTTTGGGGGGGCGGCTTTTAATCTCTAAGACACTGTTCTGCTGGCAGTTTTACTAGTGCTCCTGTTTTCATAATTATTACTGTCCATATTAGACTGTTATTATTAAACTTTATTTTATTATATGAAGACATTCCTTTTAAACAACACATTCATCTACCTTTATTGTGATCTGAAGTTACCACAGGATATTTACCTGATTCTAGAGTGTCCACGCGAATACAATCACTATGTGCTGACTTCAGCTCTTGCTGTTTATTTTACTTTAAACCAAGTTCCTGTTCTTCCCTGTTTGAGATTCAATGGTTTTATTTTTTGCTGCTATTACTTCTCAAAAACCATTGCTGGAAGTATTTGCTCACAAGTTGTAAATAAGCGAGTTTTGCACTTTGCACTGACACTCTTGTTGACACGAGTCTGCCTCACAATAACCAATCTGTGTGAAGGGCTTTGAGAAGCTGTGGAATTGTAGAGCAGAATGGGCTGTTACTATAGTGATCTGAGCTGGAGATACAGCACTGTGGCGGAGTGAGTGGGGGAGGTGCATCTTGAAACAAGACACAATCTAAATGGAACAAACATGGAGAGAAAGCTAGCGATGGTTTCAATACTTTGTCCTTCCAGCCCAAATTCCCGCAACCAGCAGCAAGTCTGTGGGCCAAATGAAACATTTAATTCCAGTTACAAAGATTCTCTGCTGCACTGTCCGTTCCAATCGCCAGCACTCCTCAAAATATATATATGCAAATTGGAGGCTCATTTTGCATATATCAAGGCATGTTAAAGATTTCAAACAATTCCCTGGGTTTTTCAAGGAAGATGGATGAATACAAAGAAGTCATTTTGTCGGCAACAATCTGACTCTTAATATTAGCGCAGCCACATAGATCACCAGCAATGAATTCTCTGCTCCGTCATTCAAGTGTTTTTTAATGGAGTTTTTTCAATTCAAGCCACACAGATTAGGAATTGCTCGGTATTCTGCAGTGTCATTTCCATTGTGCCATTGTGTAGATGTCTGATATTGTTTCTCATTTTAGTTGCCAGATTATTTATATTTTCCCAGGCAGGTGCGATGTGCTCAGTTGCCATTTAAGTAAATATGAATCATAAATTCTAAACTCTTCAATTTATGATTTAACCTTTTCTGTGTGAAGGTCAGAACTCTCCAGGTAGCTGAAGACATTCACACTGCCCAATGCAATGCTTCCAGATGCTACCATGCTTCCTGCTTTAAATCCTTCATTCTCTTCATGAAGAAAGCGATCTTCGGTCATTGTACAATGGGGAAGTTCCAAATGTCAGGGACAAGTCAGCAAGCAAGTTGATAGCTGAGTTACACACACACTCACACACAGACATACATACACACACATATCCACACACACAGTCACACACAGACATACATACACACATATCCACACACACACACACACACAGACATACATACACACACATATCCACACACACAGTCACACACAGACATACATACACACACATATCCACACACACAGTCACACACAGACATACATACACACATATCCACACACACAGTCACACACAGACATACATACACACACATATCCACACACACAGTCACACACAGACATACATACACATATCCACACACACACTCACACACACATACATACACACACATATCCATACACACACACACAGACATACATACACACATATCCACACACACACAGATATACATACACACATATCCACACACACAGTCACACACAGACATACATACACACACATATCCACACACACAGTCACACAGACATACACACACATATCCCACACACAGACATACATACACTCACACACACATACATACACACACATATCCACACACACACAGAACATACATACACACACATATCCACACACACACAGACATACATACACACACATATCCATACACACACCACACACAGACATACATACACACACATATCCACACACACACACACACACACAGACATACACACACATATCCACCACACACACACAGACATACATACACACACATATCCACACACACACACACACAGACATACATAACACACATATCCACACACAACACAGACATACATACACACACATATCCACACACACGGTCACACACAGACATACATACCACATATCCACACACACAGTCACACACACATACATACACACACACATATCCACACACACACTCACACACAGACACACATATCCACACACACACACACACACACACACACATACATACACACACATATCCACATACACACTCACACACAGACATACATACACACACATATCCATACACACACACAGACATACATACACACACATATCCATACACACACACAGACATACATACACACACATATCCACACACACAGTCACACACAGACATACATACACACACATATCCACACACACAGTCACACATAGACATACATACACACACATATCCACACACACACACAGACATACATACACACACATATCCACACACACAGTCACATACAGTCACACACACACACACATATCCACACACACAGACATACGTACACACACATACACACACAGTCACACACACACACTCATTCCTCACACACACATGCATTCACACAGTCACATACAGTCACACACGCATAGATACACACTCGCAGACATGCACACACACAGTCACACATATGAACACACATACTCACATACACACACGCACAGCTTTGACATGCATGAACTGGTCGGATTTGTAGATAAGGACAAACTAACAGGAAACAGCTCAGAAGTTAGAGAATGCTGAACAAGGTAAGTAAATGAGGAGATGAATGACAGGTGGAATTTTGAATCACATGAACAAGCAGCAGGAGTGGGCCACTCAGCCCCTCCAGGCTGCTCCATCATTCGATAAGATTGTGGCTGGTCTGATTGCGATCTAAACTCCACCTCCCACTCTGTTACCTATAACCCTTCACTCCCCAAACATTCAAAAATCTATCTATCTCAGCTTTGAATATAAACAGTGACCCAATTTCTACATATCTCTTTAGTCGAGGGTTATAAAGGTTTACAACCTCTGAGAGAAATGGGACACTACTTATTCTGAAACTGTGCCCTACTTCTAGATACCCTGTGAAGGGAAATATCCTCTCAGCACCTACCCTGTCATTGCTGCTCGGAATCTTAGATCTTTCAAAAAGGTCATATCCCATTCTTCAAATCTCCACTGAGTGTAGACCCACCCTTTCATTCCAAATTTAATCTCGTTAGGCAGTCTCCGGTGTGAATGAATCCCTCATTAAATAAACTATACACGGTGCTTCAGTTGCAGCCTCAGTAACACCCTGGACAGTCGCAGCAAGACACCCCAACTTTTACACTTCACCCCTTGCAATAAATGCCAATGTTCCATTTATCTTCCCAATTATTTGCTGTAGATGTATTTTATGTAGCAGGGCACCCAGATCCCTCAGCATATTGCAGATTCCCTTCATATAAAAATAGCCCTTTTACCAAAGTAAATAACCTCATATTTCCCACAGACAGCCAGATTTTCTGATCCTTCGTTCCCACGCAAAGTCAACAGATTTCTGGCTGCTTTTCAAATTTTCTGGTGCTGTTCACACCAATTTTTGATGTGGGTGGATCTGGAAAATTCTGGCCTATATTCCATCATGACTATATTCCATTTGCCATATCTTTTCTCCCTAGTTGAACCTGCCTGCGTTCCTTTGCAAACTCTTCAGCCTGGGCCTGGTTCGGGAGTCCAGAGTCTGAACACATGCCAGTCTGCAATTCCGACTCAGGCAAGAGTGCCCTGGAAATTTGGAATTATATGCTGGGATGGCTGGGAGTTGAGCAGATGCCCATGGAAGGAGTATGGAGGCTGCTAAATGCAGAGGCAGGCTGGTTGGAACACTTGTCTCAATTCACTGGCAATTTCTGAAACAAAAAAAGCCCTCAGTCCATAATCCCTCAGCTCACATGCACTCGCTATGCCTTCCATGCCAACTCATGCTCCTCATGCCGCTCTCACAGGGGATTTATTAGTCCCTATATCAATTTAATGTCAATCTATGGCCCCCGGCCATCATCCTTTGCCCCTATACCTACCCATGCTAACACACACAGTGTAAGTGTTTATGGTAGAAAACATTCATTTCTAAAAGCTCATTCACTATATTTACATTCTTTATCCTCCATAATCCCTATGGGAACCAAAATTTAATTCAAATGTTTAATCCCTTATAAAAACAAGCAGTGGAATTTATCGTCCCATTTCAAAGGGTCCATAATCACTTGGAGTTCTCAATGAAAATGTGATGTGGAATTGCCAGCTATCACTATTAATGATAGCACCAGTGTGCTATCAAATAAACATTTTGGGCTTTAACCTGGTGTTGTGAGACTACTTTCAATGAAAATGTGAAAAGGAAGACACTCTATTCTAAAATCAGCCATGCAACACAAATCCAGCAATGATAACTCTCATGGCTATAGCAAACAATAATATTTTAACATTCCGCACAACATTTTCAAAGAGTTAAAGGACAGGAGTTTTAAATGCCTTGACAGCTTGACAATTGCTTGACATATTTGACTGTGATAAGAACATAAGAACTAGGAGCAGGAGTCGGCCATCTGGCCCCTCAAGTCTGCTCTGCCATTCAATAAGTTCATGGCTGATCTTTTTATAGACTCAGCTCCACTTACTGCTCATCATAATCCTTAACTCTTTTACTACTCAAAAATTTATCTACTTAGTCTCAACAGTTGCTCTTGATACTTTTGAAATTTTGACAACTCCCTTGACAGTTCCAATGGGCTTATGCACTTTCTATACTTATGTCCACTTTTAACAATCCCACTTAACACCTTAAGTCTTCCTAAGGGCACCAAGCCTCCCCCAAAGATGTTCCGGCACCATATCCAAATGGGTACCCTACTTTTCCTGAGACGGCATCCCACCTCTCCTGAGAACTCTGCAAAGTTTAGACTTGCTCTTATTAGACTAGGGCTAATTTTCATAGATCATGCCTTTCACTTGTGGCCATTGAAACTCAAATATCAGTGTCTCCCTAATACCTGAGTCTCCTTGCTTATTCCATTAACTTTTTGAAATCTTCACTGAAACCCTGGAAAATGTAGCAATGAAATTTTGGTGCAATTCACCATTTCAGGAGATTCCTAATCAGAGTGTGAAGATGGGAGAGATCGGGGCAAAACCTTGGATTCATGCAAGGAGCAACTGGATGTTAAAATGCAGGGTGCATTGGGATCTCTCAAAATGCAGGAAGTAAGATGGGCCAAATGGCCTTTGTAATCTCTACTGATGGAGTCCACTGAGAGTTGAGGAGACGGATTGCAAATTGCACACACTTCACTTTCAAATATATTACAGCAAGGAACAGAATTAATTACCCTGTTCATTAAAATTCTAACAAATGCAGAAAGGTAACATGTATCATCACTGTGTGGTCAGAACAAATCATCATCAGGCAGTCTTCAGTTTCAAAACCTGAAGTTTAGGGGATTTACAAAATTCTTCACAAGAGTTACAAACTGTGGAAGTTTTAGATTTTCCCTGGGACTCTGAGATTCTCCCAGCAGATAGCATCAGCCTGAATCTTTTCCCAGTTCAGTGAGCAGACTCTGCAAGCATTCGCAGCTAGAAAGATTCCTGATTTCAGTTTAAGGGAGGTTTACACTCTGATGGGAATGTTTATAATACAGCTGTAACACAATACCGTTAGTTTTGTTTCCCTTCTATAATGCAGTCCGAATGTTTCCCTCAGGAGCAGGGAGCTGCACTCTGCCATATTTCTCCTAAGCACTGATACTGTCATTCGCTGTTGGCTGTTGGATTACTGATTAGCCAATTGAAGTGACACTAAGTGGGCTTCACCACAATGAGCCTCTGCCAGGGGTTTGACTATAATCAGTAACAATATCCGGACAGTCTCTTTACAATTATTCTTTGTGACATTCACTCTGTCCTTCCCATTGCTTTTCTCTGCAGCCAACTGGGTTCAAACACCTAAAACCTTTTTCGACTTAATACTGGTAAGGAGTAGGAAATTCCTGTCCAAGTGAAGCCTATCGCAGGATGTTTTTACCAGAACCTCACACGATTCTGAGTTCAGATAATATTACAAGAGAATTGGAGCACAAGGAAGACAAATAGCCATTGGGACGAGTTTGATTTAATGAGTTATTCCCACTTATTTCCTATTCCCAAATGGCGTGGGGCTCCAAATTTTTGAAGATTTTACAAATCATTTTAAGAAAGTTCATCTTCTAAAAGTACTGAGGGCTTTGCAAAATTGTACTTACTGTATGACCCGTACAGCCATATAGCAGTCACATTACCCCAGCACCCAATCATTCTCCGCCAGCATCCAAACACTCTTCCCCAGCACCCACACACTCTCCTCCAGCACCCAAACACTTTCCCCCAGCATCCAATCTCCTCCAGCACCCAATCAATCTCCCCAGCACCCAAACACTCTCCTTCAGCACCCAAACAATCTCCCCCAGCACCCAAACACTCTTCCGCAGCACCCAATCATTCTTCCCCAGCACCCAAACATTCTCTCCTAGCATTGAACCTCCCCCAGCACCCAAACACTCTGCCACAGCACCCAATCATTCCCCCCCAGCACCAAACCTCCCCCAGCACCCAATCATTCTCCCCCAGCACCCAAACATTCTCCTCCAGCATCTAACCTCCCCAGCACCCAAACATTCTCCCTCAGCACCCAAACATTCTCCCTCAGCACCCAAACATTCTCTCCAGCAGCCAAACGCTCTCCCAATGGCACTGAGTACAGATTATTTTCTAGATCTGAATCTAAGAATCGAGAAAGAGTCAGAAGCTGATTGAAAGTTGGTTTGTTGGAAATAAACAATCTTCAGTCTGAAAGGAATGCTAATTTCTCACTAACCCGATACGGAAATATTCAGTGGATACTTGCAGCCTGTGATTTTATTCTCTGAGATACTCAGTGCTGCCCATGGTCAGCAGAGTAACAGTTTGATACTTCCTGTTATCTGGAATGTATCTTATTTCCGCTGTGGATCAGTGTCAAATACGAAACACTTAGACAATCCAAGAAACTCCAGATCAAGATAGCAATGGAACAGCTTCGGCTTCTAAGCACAAATCTGTGAAATGGGATGGATTTCAATGAGTTACAAACTCTCCTACTGTCTCCATATAATCACTGGGTCATATTACCTCAAGGTTAGTGATGTCTCTGACTCTCCAAGTTTAATGTGAACTCTCTGTGCATTCATATTCATAACCACTCAATCCTGACACCAATTTTTTGGAACGTTGACTTCAATTGTTTGTCCTTTATTTTCATTTCTTCAATTCCTCTTACTACAAAAACTGTAAATAAAATCTCTCCCCGTTGCCTCATTATTATTTGTATAGCTAAGTTTCTGTTAGTAATTCTGCTTTAGTTCTTTACACTGAAACTTCTCTTCCTCCTTTCAGTATTTGTTTCAATTAGTAGTGGGTAATCTACATGTGGCCAATCAGGGTGCTGAGTGCAGACATTGTGTTGACCGTTGCCCGGGCGCTGGGTCATCCCATTCCACTCATTTCCATCTGTGGAGCTTTTTTCCTGCCAGTCTGACTGAAGTGAATTGTACGTAAAGCAAAGGCGAGTGAAGTAAGGTATCTGCCAATTGCTCACAACACTGACTGTGAGAACTGTGCACTCCCTCTGTGTCCAAAGGATCAATATTTGTTCTGTTTTTACCATTTGAAGTTGATGACAGTTCTATTAATGGATAAAAGATTTTCTATAACTTGTTATGAAATATTCGGTGTGTGTGGCAATTGTCCCTTTAAGGACAACACAGCAGAACAGGGTCACCTGGCTAGAGGGACCAATTGGGATGAAAGTGGGTAATCACCCCAGGGCATGCAGTCCTATTTTAGGTAGAAGACAGTCTGTAGACATATAGAAGGGATGTAGGGACTGGGGCAGCTGGGGGACTGCCAGCCTCTACACTGTTTTGTTAATAAATACCTTCTGCAAACGTAAAACATTAATGATTTCATATTATTACAGTGTATATTAGATGTATTTAATTATATTTATCGAGCGATGGTTAGTGAACAGGTGAATTATTATAATCTTGTAGCTTGCTCTTTTAGCCCACTCACCAACCTAGGTTTCCCATCAACTTTTTAAACCCTTTTCACAGCTAGATTTTGCTGAGCTGTTGCAGTAACTTTAGAATAAATTTTCCAAACCTCATCAGATTCACTGAATGGATTGTGGTCAGAGAATTGCCTCGAAAATTAGGAATTTTAAAAATCAGGTGCGTTGAGCTTTCGTGGTCAGGTTGCTGATCCACAATCCTTCAGGATGAGGTTAGCACTCTTTCTAAATATGTCTAATTGCAAGAGGCAGATGCAAGCAACGTATTCTGTTTTGAATCATTATTTGAGATGTGGGCAATTCTGCAAAGCCTGGTGTCCACTGTCCATCCTTTACCCTGCAAAGATTTAAATGGATCTTCTTACATTCCGAGGATATCTTCATGGAGGAAATCCCAGGATTGGCGACGGACTGGAATTGTGCCAGACAACACTCTGTGGCAAGGTGCATTGCTGCGTTGGTGGGGCAATCACATAGTGGTAATAGTATTAGATTGATAATCCAGGTGCTGGGGCTAGTGGTCTGGAGACAGAAGTTCAAATCCCAGCATGGAGCTGGGAGAATTTAAATTCAATTAATTAAATAAATCTGGAATTTGAAGAAAAGCTGATGGTGAGCATGTAGCTTCCAGAAAAATCCAGCTGGTTCACTAATATCGACTAAAGAAATAAATCTGTGGTTCTAAGTCAGTCTGACCGATAAGTGACTGCAATCTGGTTGATTCTCTAATGACCAAGAACTCGACTGTAGTGAATGAAGCATTGCCAACTTCTCAAGGACAATCAATGCTCAATGGGCAGGATGGTGGCACAGTGGTTAGCACTGCAGCCTCACAGCACCAGAGACCCCCAGGTTTGATTCTTGGCTTGGATTACTGTCTGTGTGGAGTTTGCACATTCTCCCCATGTCTGTGTGGGTTTCATCCAGGTGCCCTGGTTTCCTCTTACATTCCAAAGATATTCGGGTTAGGTTGATTGGCCGTGCTAAATTGCCCCTTAGTGTCAGGGGGACTAACAGAGTAAATATGTGGGATTACGGAGATAGGGCCTGTGTGGGATTGTGGTCGATGGGCTGAATAGCCTCCTTCTGCACTGTAGAAATTCTATGATTCTAAATTGCCAGCGACAACCACATCAAATGAATGTGCAAAATAAATTCCCAGCCATATTGTCAAGATGGGAAGTGGTTCAATGACTGGTTTGAGACAGAGAATTTGAACAGACTGATTAGTAACCAGAAAGAGTTAATGGCAAGAGCGAGCAATGTAAACCTGCAGCCAAACAGGAGACAGGAAATCTATCCTTTCACTTGAAGTGGCTGCATTGTTCTGGGGATGTTTGAAGTCTCTCTCAGTGCAGTGCTGAACAATGCCAACAGACAGAAGCCACTGGAAGCCATTGTTTTGTCTAATCCTGGAGAAAACGACATTTCCTGAGATTGAATTTTTCTAATAATTCTTGGAAGGAAATAGAACTTGTTCCTTGTGACCACTTCCTGAAGAGTCTGAAGTGCTCGGATATCGTGGGGCCAGATTTGAGGTATTTGCCTTTGAGGGGACTCTCCCTGGACCTGGTGTCTGAGTGACATTCCAGACAGTCACAGTGATCTCTGATTTACATCAAGCAGTTTGACGCTAATCCCTATGTGAATGGTGTTGAATGGGACTCAGGACATCTCTGCAGATGGTCTGAGAAGTGGAAATGAGGTTATCTGGGTATTTCCAATGTTAGCTATGATTATCCTGAGCAGAAGTTTTGATTACACAGCACATCCATGTTCATGACATGGGTCATTTCACAAACTCGGTGAGATCGTCAGAACGATGATGAGATGTTGAAATTCCACATGTTCTGCAATGTTCTGGAGATGACTGAAGTCCATGTTGTTCAGAGGAGGGAGTAAAGGATTCCTTCTCGAAATGCTGCAGTTTTGAAATGACACTGACCAAGTGTCTTGCTGGGCTGCTTCAGAGGACAACTGAGCTTTGACCATGTTGGTGTGGGTCTGGAGTCACATATAGGCCCAGACTGGGTACAAAAGTTTCCTTCCCTAAAGGACAGTGATGTGTGTCCCAGTCCCTGCTTGCTACATCCAGATTACTCAAACTGGACTCAAATTCTCAATCAGCCACACTGAAATTTAAACTCACTCTCTGGCTGATTTGTCCAGTAATATCCAAGCTACCATACCCTCGAGCTACAGGCAATGCTTAATGCTTTCCTTTATAAATGATTTTTCTTTTCAAAACTTGGATGTTTGCTGGTAAAAGCACACGTCAGATATGCAATGGTATTGGTCCCTTTGCTAGGTCCCTCTAATCAACATCCTGTGGGGTTACCATTGATGTGGAGATGCCAGCATTGGACTAGGGTAAACACAGTAAGGAGTCTCACAACACCAGATTTAAGTCCAACCGATTCATTTGATAATAAACTCGCAAACTTTTGGGGTTTGTTGGCAAGCAAGTCGATAAGGTTGTTAAGAAAGCATACGGAGTCTTAGCTTTTATTGGTAGGGGGATTGAATTTCGGAGCAGCAATGTCATGTTGCAACTGTACAAAACTCTAGTGCAGCCGCACTTGGAGTATTGTGTACAGTTCTGGTCCCCGCATTACAAGAAAGATGTGGAGGCATTGGAGAGGGTACAGAGGTGGTTTACCAGGATGTTGCCTGGTATGGAAGGCAGGTCTTATGAAGAGAGGCTGAGAGATTTGAGCTTTCTTTACCCAGGGTAGGGTAGTAAGGGTGGTAAGGGTATGGAATGCCCTGCCTGCTGCAGTTGTAGATGCGCCAAGTTTGGGGGTGTTTAAGTGGTCAGTGGATAGGTTTATGGATGAAAAGGGAATGGTTTAGGTTAGAGGGTCATTGCTTTTTCTTAATTGGTCAGCGCAACATCAAAGGCCGAAGGGCCTGTACTGCGCTGTAATGTCCTATGATCTATGTCCTATGATCTATGTCCTATGATCTACGTTTGCCCCTTTGTCACTGGTTACCATTGACCAGAATGTGAACTGAACTCAGCCAGGTAAATACAGTAGCTACCAGAGCAGGTCTGAGGCTGGGAATTCTGTGGTGAATAACTCACCTCCTGACTCCCCAAAGCCTGTCCACCATCTACAAAGCACAAGTCAGGCATATTGCAGAATATTCTCTATTTGCCTGATGACTGTAACTCCAACAACAAGAAGCTGAACACCATCCAGGACAAATTAGTCTGCTTAATTGGCACACCATCCACTACCTTAAGCATTCATTCCTTTCACCACTGACACACAGCGGCAACCATGTGTACCATCTACAAGATGCATTGCTACAATTCACCAAGATTCATTCAATAGCACCTTCCAAACCCGTGACCTCTGACATCTAGATGGACAATGGCAGCAGATACCTGGGAACTACCTGGAAGTTCCTCTCCAAGTCACTCACCATCCTGACTTGGGAATAAAGCACAATTCCTTCACTGCCATTGAGTCAAAATCTGGGAACTCCCTCCCTAACAGCACTATAGGTGTACTTACACATCAGGGAATGTAGTAGTTCAAGAAGGCAGCTCACCACCACCTTTTCAAGGGGCAATTAGGGATGGGTAATAAATGCTGACCCAGCCAGCGACGCCCACATCCCACGAATGAATGAAAAGTTGATAATCCTACGGTGCGATCTCGGTATTTGCCCCACTCCTTTCTTCCTACCGCCTAGTCTGCATCATGGCCAGGCAATTTGAAAAAACCAGCACAAACAAAGCTGGCCTGTAATAATGGAAGTGTGGTGTTGTGTAGCAGATTAGATTGTTTTGTGTTTGTTTTGAAAAACACGATATGGGCTGAATGAGAACTGGATATTGTCTCTTGAACTGACGTTTGACATTTCAAAGAATGGTTTCCTGAAAATAACATAGCCTCTGGGCAAAAGCAGTGATTTGTTTAACACTATAAACAGATAAAAGCAACTCAGAACTGAATGTCCCATTTTGTGTTCTCTCTGCTTGTCCTGTTCACAGTCTCTCAGTTTTGTGTTTTTGTAATGTTTTTAGATTTCTCCAGTTGGTGTGGCAGTGTGTTACTCACAGAGAGGCAGCTCACTGCCTCACTCTCAGCTTTCCTCACTCTTGTTCTTCATGAAGACTCACTCTCTCCAATTGCCAGCTGAGTCAATACTTAGCTGTGCTAATGGGGGTCACTGAACATCCTACACTGATGAACCCATAGGACGAGAATAATAATAAAACAAGTTGGAAGTAAACATCAGGCAGCCTGACTGGAGGCAAATTCCCCAGTGAGGAGGTAAATTAGTCAGTGAGGGGAATCTGTGGAGGTTGTGGTGTTTTGAATCTGGAGCAAATAGAATGTAACACTGGAATGCAACATTCCACCTCCTAAATAAACACAGTTTGTATATTTGCCAAACACAAGACCTTGAAGGGTGCTGCTGAGAGTGGTGGTGATGAACCTGTGTTAAGCATAGCTTACTGTGCTTCACAAACCCCATTCTGCCACAAGAATGCATTGGTTGGGAAGCTGCACAATCCAGATATAATTGCTCTGGACTCTCTTCTCACCTTGCTCAGCTTATTGTTTCTGCTCAGCTTTTCAAAGTTCTTTCAAGCAGTTATCCTCCTGAGGTCACTGCCGTCAATGACTGTCTCTTAAAACCCTTCTTGTGGTATTTTAGTGAATGCCTTTTGGAAAACTAAATATATTACATCTACAGATGCTCCTTTATCCAGCCTATCAGTTTTAAGACCGTAAGACATAGGAGCAGAATTAGGCCACTCAGCCCATCAAATCTGCTCTGCCATTATGTCTTCAAAAACAAATATATTTGTCAATCATTATTTCTCTTTCATAAACCCGCGTTGACTCTACCTGATTAATCTATGGGGGGTGGGAGATTTTCCAGCTCCCCTGACGTGACATTTCTAGTGACAGAGGCAGATCATCATTGGCCAATCTTCCAGTCCTGCCAATGTCTACAGTGTGCCCATCTTGCCGCTGGGGAACCCAACGCAGGGGGTCACCTTTGGCAGACCACAAGATCCTGCTGGTGGGAAGAGCTGGAAAACCCACCCTACGATTTTCTAAGTGCATTTTTAAACCCTCCTCAATATTAGATTCTAATCCTGAACAGCCAGTCTCCGGTATTAAGGTCAAAATTATGTTACTGTGAATCCTGAAGTATTTTTGTACTTGAGAGGAATTTATCAAGTGCCTTCTGGAAATCCATGTAACTGACATCCATGAACAATCTCCTAAGAATCACATTATTGATCTCCTCACTTTGTTGAACGAAATCCGTTTGGCTGTCCTCACCATTCTGGCTCTCTCTGGTCAGCTGCTACCTATCCAAGTGGTCACTCTGTCCCTGATAATAGACGTGAGTAACAACCAATGTAAAACTATGGATTCCTGGCATTTCTCTCCCACTCTTTTGAAATTGTCATTCTAAGAAGATAAAAATGAAATGGTATTGGGGGAGGAAGGAAAGTCAATTTTGTGATTAAATCCAACAATTAAATGTAGAACTGATGAGAGTATCACACACAAAAGCTCATTGTGTTTGGATCAGTTGGGTTGGATATGGGATAAGCTACTCAGCCTGACATTGTTGTCACAGTAACTGTGCAACATTGCACACTGCTTCAGATACACTCGTGTGGCTGCAAGATTTTTGGGGAGGTTAAAAGTTCACATTAATTTGATCAGATGTCACTTCTGATAAAGTCAAGAGCCCTTCTTTCCCAAAATGTCATATTTCATTACATGACTCACTCATTCCAGAGTTCAAAGGTTCACAAAGATTTCATTGGCCACTAAAAATGAGATCATTTCTATTTAACCCCAGTTTCTCTGTGCATTGGCTGGGGAGTTACTTACAGTGAGGTCAGTGTGTTTGCTGACAGAGAGTCACATTCTGCACTAGGGCAATATTCCCCTTGTTAATGATAAAAGAGAAACAGAAATTTGTCCTGGAAGGTAAAAGGTTGGTAATAATTTTAACTGTTGGGGCTCAGTGCAATCTGGATTCCCTCCAGTATCTCAGCCATGTTGTCCACTCTGCAATGTGTGAGGTTAGACTGTGACAGATTCCACATTCTCCCCACATGCTTCTGAATGATGAATGCTGGGACTGACACGATGGGTACTCAGAGTCCAGCCAGGGAGGTGAGTCTGATCATGGGAGGAGAAATTGTGAGAACACACAAACTCTTTAGAGTATTAAAGATGGAAACATTCACATTTTTCAGAAAGGGATTGGATAAATAATTGAAGGGGAATATTTTGCAGGGTAATAGGGTAAGAGCAGTGAGAGTGGGACTAATGGGATAGCTTTCCCAATGAGCGGGTATGGGATGGCCTCTGTCTTCTGAAATATGAATGGGAATAGGAGGCATTGATTGAAGAGGAGACTGGACTGGACTGACTCAGAGAGAGGTCAAACAGAATGACAAGGGACAATAAATCTGCAGTCTGTGACAGGGCTACAACACTAACTACAATTCTGCAGAAGGATCATTTTGATTGCAAACATTAACTCTGCTTCTCTCTCCAGGAATACTGTCAAACTGCCGAGCTTATCCAGCCTTTTCTATGTTTGTGTTGAGTGAGATTACAGGATGGGTTTGGTCAGGGTCAGGGAATAAAGATTCATTCCAGCTTTCTGAAATAAAAAATTAATGGCCTAATCTTTTAAGTTGAATTGCTCAATGAATGAGAGAAGATCCAGCCAGGTCACAGAAATAATTAATAAGCCTTTCTGGCTGCAATTTGCCCGGATCTTATTGTTTATTTTGAGCACTGTGATCTGCCTTTGGAAGAGGCACTAACAATGCTTTCTGGGAGAGTATGAGCAGTCGAAAGAAGAAGGTCGGGTGGTGGGGGGTGCGGGGGCAATGGGGTGGGGGAGGTGTGTGGGGGCGGGGCAGTGGGGGGTGGATACCAGACATTTAGCTGTACTTTATGTTGACGTTGGGTGCCACTGTTCAGTGGGCCAGCTGTGGTAGTTTGTGACGAGATGGTCAGCATTACTGCTGAGAGATAGCGTCGCCAACTCTGGTTGCATGGATGCCTGAAGGTGTCATCACATGACCTCCCAGCCCCAACTTCCTCTCCAGCTATTGGTTACCCAATCTCCTTTCCTTGGTCAATTGGAAAGTGCAGAGTTTGATTGGCTGGCTGACTGGATGATTTTTGACTGTCAACCTTTTTCCAGTAAGAAGTCTGACAACACCAGGTTAAAGTCCAATGGGTTTATTTGATAGCAAAAGCCACTAGCTTTCAGAGCTTACCCCAATCCAATGCTGGCATTTCCACATCAACCTTTTCCCAATCAGCAATACATGTAAAAAGAGTCAGCAAAATTGTTCAAAGAAGATGAACAAATGTCAGTTTATGACTTTCCTCCTTAGGTCTGCTGTTCCCCGACTTAATCTTTAATTCCTGCAAATTCTGGGTCAATTGTGGAGAGTTGGCAACTTTATTACTGGGGGAGGCATGCAATCACTAGGCCCAGAAGTTAGGCTCATCAAGAGATGCCTGTGGCGTGGTCAAGACTGAAATTCAGACCTTTCAAATGTGCAAAGACTTTGCTGTCAGGCGCTGTATCTACCTGGCACTCCCCTTCACTCACCTGATGAAGGAGCAGTGCTCCAAAAGCTTGTGATTCCAAATAAACTTACTGGACTTTAACCTGGTGATGTGAGACTCCTTACTGTGCCCAACCCATCAGTAACACCGGCATTTCTATATCATACCTGGCCCTCAGATAGTGCTGAGGGTGAAGAGGGTAAACCGAGCAGGTTATTGGATGGGAGAAGGGTAGCAATCACTACTCCTGTTCCTCCTGGCTCTACAGAAAGGGATTGGTTATGTCAGCAACTGGAGAATGCTCTGTCTCCTGCCTCACTCATCGTCGATGGAATGATTGATGGATTTTAATTTGGGATCTGTACTGGGTGTGAGACCTCTGATTTACATTTCTTTATCCGTTTTGAGGAAACTGTCAGTTTGCTGAAATAAAAATCCTATTAATTCAGCAATTGGACTGATCATTGTAATAGATCAGCGGTGGGTAATCTACATGTGGCCAATCAGGGTGCTGAGTGCAGACATTGTGTTGACCGTTGCCCGGGCGCTGGGTCACCCTATTCCACTCATTTCCGTCTGTGGAGCTTTTTTCCTGCCGGTCTGACTGAAGTGAATTGTACGTAAAGCAAAGGCGAGTGAAGTAAGGCATCTGCCAATTGCTCACAACACTGACTGTGAGAACTGTGCACTCCCTCTGTGTCCAAAGGATCAATATTTGTTCTGTTTTTACCATTTGAAGTTAATGACAGTTCTATTAATATATAAAAGATGAAGCATTTTCTATAACTCGCTATGAAATATTCAGCATGTATTAAATGAATTTAATCTTATTCATGGGGTTAGTGAACAAACCCAAGGGGCACTCACTGGCCCCAGTTACCATGTATTGGCATCAATTGTATGTGAGCTGTGTCAACATACAATTGGTACGTAAATTGGTACAATTTACATCCCCAAAAAATAAACACAAGGTGTTCAGATTTCTACCATTTGGATTCTTTGTATGCGAAAAAACGAGAGGATCCAGAACACCAGGAAGTGTAAACCTGTGCCCACTTACCTGATTGGCAGGCAGGTAATCCTGGTTGGCATCAGTCAGACTCATGTACATATTGTCACCATCAAACTGTAAATGGAACAAATAAAACCATCAGCACTGGAGGAAGCTCAAACACACAAAGTTTCAGATCATTAACATTAAACTTTCCTGCTTCATGCGTGCTGGAAACCAAAAGTAACAACACACTTGCTAACTGATCCACCCCGGCAACTGAATCATGACTTTGTCTGTAATCTACTCACTAAACACTTAGACAAGATTACTGAACCTTAAATAAGTCTGAATCAATACTCAGAGTTCATTAAGAAGCTGTGTAATTACTACTTTACACAGCAAGGCTGAACAGCTTCCCTCCAAACATTTATCAACTTGGAGCTTTGAGTCCCAGTTTGCCAGAATTCTCGCACATTAATCACAACAGGTGAATGAAGAAATGCTCCAGTCATTAAAAACTAAACACTGCACTCACAGACACAAACCACAACTCTCACTGGATAGAGAGTGAAATGTAAGGGCAATCCCACCTTCTCACGCTCACACACATTCACACACACACACACTCACATATACAGAGAGACACACACACTCACATATACAGAGAGACACACACACTCACATATACAGAGAGACACACACACACTCACATATACAGAGAGACACACACACACAACTCACATATACAGAGAGGACACACACACACACATAGCAGAGAGACACACACACACACTCACTCACACATACACACACACACTCACATATACAGAGAGAGACACACACACACACACACACTCACATATACAGAGAGACACACACACACTCACACACACACACACTCACATATACAGACACACACACACACACACTCACTCACACATACACACACACACTCACTCACACACACACCACTCACACATACAGAGACACACACACACACACTCACACACACACACACACACACACACACACACACACACATATACAGAGACACACACACACATACACCATCACACACACACACACACTCACACATACAGAGACACACACACACACACACTCACATATACAGAGACACACTCACACACACACACACACTCACATATACAGAGACACACTCACACACACACACACATATACAGAGACACACTCACACACACACACACTCACATATACAGAGACACACTCACACACACACACACACACTCACATATACAGAGACACACTCACACACACACACTCACATATACAGAGACACACACACACACACACACTCACATATACAGAGACACACACACACTCACATATACAGAGACACACACACACTATCACAGAGTCACACACACATATACAGAACACACACACACACTCACATATACAGAGACACACACACACACACTCACTCACATATACAGACATAACACACACATCACACTACACACACACACACACACACACTCACATATACAGAGACACACACACACACACACTCACATATACAGAGACACACACACACACACACTCACACATATACAGAGACACACACACACACACACACACTCACATATACAGAGACACACACACACACACACACACACACACACACACACACTCACATATACACAGACATAAAACATACAACACACACACTCACATATACAGAGACACACACACACTCACTCACAATACAGACATAACACATACACACACACACTCACATACACAGACACACACACACACACACACACATACTCACTCACATATACAGACATAAACACATACACAGACACACACGCTCACACACACACACACACACACACACACTCTTACACAAACACAAACACACACACACAGTCACTCACACACATACTCACACCTACACACTAACTGCAATACGTTGCTTCATGATGAAAAATTCCTGATATTATCACAGAGAGAATTTCCGCTGAAGGAGGCAGTTGTGTGAATTAACCATTAATGAACACTTATTGCCACTAGTGTGAAGCTGAAATGAAACAGTCTGTCAGGTTCAATCCTCCATATGAGGCCATTCAGCTCCTATGTTTCTTCTGCTCTTTATTCCACACCTCAGCCAATCCCTTTAATTCTACTGGGATTATCCAGATCCAGATTACATCCGGCCCACCAAGCCACAGCTTAAAGATAGAGCTGTAACAGTACAGCACTCTGGAGCTGTAGTACTGGAGCGTCAGCCCTGAGTCTCAGACCCAAACCTGGGCCTGGGAGTTAACCCTTCCTGAGGAAAGAGTATTGCCAATGCAGCCTCAGCTAATGTGTTAAACCCAACCCTCTCTGGTTGTGAAAAATCCCATGACACTACTCTAAAGAACTGGTAAATCCACTTTGTGTCCTTGCGAATAGTTATCCCTCAATCAATATCAGTGAAACTGCTTTCCTGTGATTATCACATTGCTGTTTGTCGAGTCTTGTTTCGCACAATTTGGCTGCTTCTTTACAACAGTCACTATATTTCAAAAGTACTTCACTGGATGTCACATACTTTGGAATGTACTGAGGTCTTATTGGGTGATATATCAACGCAACTCTTTTTCATTGTGTTATAATGAGGAAACCAGGAACCCTCCGAGCACAGTGCTCTCTACAGGCTGCTGATATAAGAGCAGCATAACTCACCAAGGGAGGAAAATACATCTACATCTCCTTCACCTCTTGAATTCTGAACTCTATGCTATTCCCCCTCCTCATCCTCCTAATCCCAGGTGGGTTGTGAGGCTCCAATAATGTTCCTCTATGCCATGTTTGTGGCTGTGCCTCTCTCCACATCAACTCCATCACTTAACGTTCAGGCTCTACAATCCTCTGCCATTTTGGTTTTGGCTTTGTTTACATTTCCCTGCTGGTGTCCATCTTATCGCAACTTGCAGTAGTCGATCTTGGGAATCCGTAAATCCGCCCCAGCTACCTCATCCATTGCTCTTTGATCTCAAAGGCAATGCTGTGACATCCAGTCTTCTTGGATTGGAAATTTGATTGACCAATCGATGACGCAGATGTTATGTAGACAGTTATTCTGAAAGGTATTGGCTATGCCCATTTCTGTCTGTGTCAGGTCCATGCAGCAGGACTGAGTCTGATTTTGAACTTTAGCTTGAACTGTTTGGATTCCAGATGGTTTGAAGTCTGCTAAATACACCCTTAGCTTTAGTCAGCCAGGCCTTGATGTCCTTCTTCACACTGTTATCATTGCTGATCAGGTTCCTGAGCTAAATGGAGTCCTCAACATTCTCCAGCTCTCCTGCATTGATGCTGATTGGAGGTGCTGAAGTAAAGTGCAGTGTGGGATATCCTCTCCGCTATTCCCGTCACCATCGATTGGCTCATCCAACGAACAACATCAGCCCGTCCTCGGGGAATTCAGTGATGCCTCATTACGCACATGGAGGAGCTGGACTTTGCCGAGGATCTTGCTGCCATCTCTTCAAGATACACCCACTCCAGGAGAACTCTGACAATCTTAGAAGTTTACAGCCTGGCAACAGGCCCTTTGGCCCAACTTATCCGCTGACAGAGCCAGCGTATCAGCAAAACAGACTCAACTTTGTGCAATTGTCCCCGATTCATTTCAGTCCCTGGTTTGCTAATTGTCCCAAAAGCTTGAATCTGAAATGCCTTCTGGACAGATTAAATCGAGGTGTGTTTAGCGAAGTGCAGAGTGCTGATAGGGTGGGAGAAGAGCAGCAGCATGGAGTTGCTGTCCCTTCCTGTGCTCAGCAGAGTTCTTGGTCTTTGGTCAGGTGTCAGTTCAATCCCAGGATGTGATGTTTCCTCTTGTCAGTTTGGGTCCTCTCTGTCTCTCTCGGGGGGACAATGAATGAATTCAATTTGAATTTGGTTTTTGGAGTGAGTAAGGAGATGGATTCCAGTTTGTCCACTCCACTCTGAGACTGGCTTTGGAACTTTAAATACGGAGTACAAAATTTAAGAAAAATCTTTCTTATACTTTGTGAAATACAAAATAAAATCAAAAATATGATTATTTGAACAATCCTGGCCTACTGAGCATTTCCCACATTTTCTGTTTTGAAAACCATTACGTAGAATGCAGCCTCATCACAGGAAACTCTGCTGCAGTTTAATAAGAACCATTCTGAGTCTGGGTTTCTGTTCTATTCAGAGACAGTGACTATCGATATCCTCCTAATAACACACAAACATTCTGTGCAGTTCTTCAGAACTCTGGCTTGGCCAGTGTGTGGTTTCCCTGACTTTAAGACTATGATAGATATTATAATTAAACTCTAGAATATCTGCCCTCCGCCATTCTGCCCCTCTATCTTCCTTCTTTAGGATATGCCTTAAAACTGATTGCTTTGACCATGCTTTTGGTCAGCTAATTTAACATCCGTTTATGTGACTTAGAATCAAGCTGTTTTATAATGCTCACGTGAAGCCCCCTTGGGAGATTCATTAAAGTTGCCAAATTATTGTAAGTTATTTTTGTAAACACTGTCTCTCTTTGAACAGTAATTTAAACTCAGAGTACACATGACTTACACAAAGTGACTGCCTTTAATTTCTTGATTTGACAATCTCATTGGGTACAATCAGTCATTCAACTAAGAAGAGTTTCATTACGATGGGGAATGGAGTTGAACACGAGATCAATACTGGTTACATACACAATTTAGTCAGTCTCTCTGTAGTTGCTACAAAGCCATTATCACAAAGCTGGATTGAGTATGTTGATTATGATAATGATTATATTATGAGCATTCCCATGGAAGCAATTAGAATTCAGGCTCTCTCCAACTCCACTCTCACCCTTAGTCCGTTAGACAAGTTAGATTACAGCTAATACTCTCTTACTGTCAGCGTAGGCAGAATTACACTGCTTCAAGATGATAGTCATGTTTTACCAGAATTACAGCCCAACAATAGCCATTTCTATACGCCCATTCCTTGGTGATGCTGATCAGACTCCATTTTATCATTGCTGCTGACTCATTTATAGAGAGATTCTGTACAAATGAAACACAGTTCAAATCTGAAACTCATTATAAAACAATAATGAACAGGAACTGACTGCCTGAATGGATAGTAGGGGCAGATTCGACAGAGAATCCCAAAAGAAGGAATTTGCAGGGTGATTGGGAAGGAGGAGCAGAGCTGGATTCATTGAAGAGCTCGTTCAGTGAGCTCGCACAGGCATAATCTTCTGCATCTCAATCAAATTTCCTCTCACCCTCCTTCAATCCAAGGAGAACAGTTCCAGAATCTTCAACCCAACCTTGTAACTGAAACCCACCCCCCGTCCCTGGAACCATTCTGGTAAATCTCCCCCCTCTGCAGGCTCTTAAAGACCCCCACATCCTTCCTAAAGTGTGGTGACCAGAACTGGACACAGCACTAACTGTGGCCTCACCAGATCTTTCTAAAGATTCAGCGCAACTGATTTTGTGCCCAAGATTCCCTGAGCTTTTTCAATGCTGTGATAAGCCATTCTTTTGGAATGTACGTCACATTTATCAATGTATTTTTGGGTTGTTATTACATCTAAAAGTTATGAAAATGTTCATGCAGTAACATATTTTGTCCTTGACAGGTGTGAAGGGGCCAGCGGCTGTATTGAATGTTTTCTGTGTGCGTCTGGGGGACAGGCATTATCGGAAGGTGAGTTTCTGTCACTATGTTCTCTGATGCAGGCTGTAGTATGTGACTGTCCAAATTGGTTCACCAAAATGCAAAAACAGGCTAAGCCTTGTCACATCTCTTGAAAATATTCCCTCGCTATCCTGCATTTTGAAATGCACTAGCTTGTGTCACAGCAAGATCCCATCCACAGAAATGAGATGGATAAGCAATTCATTTGAACAAAGAACAGTACAGCTCAGGAACAGGCCCTTCAGCCCTGCTGTGATTACATTGTCCTGTCTAGTCCAACTGCTTATATCCCGCTATTCCCCATTTGTTCATGTGTCTATCAAGATAAGGCTTAAATGTCGCTAATGTAACTGCCTCAACCACCTCATTTGTCCATGCATTCCAGTACCCACTAACCTCTGTGTAAAAATCTTGCCCCACACATTTCCCCTCTCGCCTTGAACTTGTGACCTCTTGTAATTGTCATTTCTGCCCTGGGAAAAAGTTTTCAACTGTTCACTCTATCCGGACCCCTCATAATTTTATGACCTTCTATCAGGTCACCCCTCAGCCTCCATCTTTCCAGGGAGAACAATCCCAGTTTGTTCAATCTCTCCTCATAGCTAATACCTCCCCCATACCAGGCAACATCCTGGTAAATCTTTTCTGCACTCTCTCCAAAGCCTCCAAATCCTTCTGGTAGTGTGGGGACCAGAATTGGACACACCCCATTATAGAAAGGATATTATTAAACTAGAAAGAGTGCAGAAAAGATTTACTAGGATGCTACCAGGACTTGATGGATTGAGTTGGAAGGAGAGACTGGATACTCTGGGACTTTTTTCTCTGGAGCGTAGGAGGCTGAGGGGTGATTTTATAGAGGTCTATAAAGTAATGAGGGACATAGATCAGCTGATATCTTTTCCCAAGGTTGTTGACTATCTAGTTGATCTATGCCCCACATTATTTTAGTTCTAAAACTATAAGTCATAGGTTTAATGTGAGAGAGGAGAGATACAAAAGTGTCCAGAGGAACAATTTTTTCACACAGAGAGTGGTGAGTGTCTGGAATGAGCTGCCAGAGGTAGTAGTAGTGGCAGGTACAGTTCTGTCTTTTAAAAAACATTTAGACAGTTACATGAATAAGATGGGTACAGGGGAATATGGCCAAATGTGGGCAACTGGGATTAGTTTAGGGATTTAAAAAAGGGCGGTATGGACAAGTTGGGCCGAAGGGCCTGTTTCCATACTATAAACCTCTATGACTCTAAGACTATATTCCAAATGTGGCATAACCAACATTTTATACGAATTATGGAAGAAAGATTTGCCAATTTTTATACTTGATGTCCTGGCTGATGAAGGAAAGCATGCCATTTACTCTTTACATTCTTGGATCAGGGAGGAATGATTTTCCGAGATCCTCTCTGAGTGTACTCTGGATCACTGATTGGTCTATCTGAGAGTGCTCTGGATCACTGATTGGTCTATCTGAGAGTGCTCTGGATCACTGATTGGTCTATCTGAGTGTACTCTGGATCACTGATTGGTCTATCTGAGTGTACTCTGGATCACTGATTGGTCTATCTGAGGGTGCTCTAGGATCACTGATTGGTCTATCTGAGGGTGCTCTGGATCACTGATTGGTCTATCTGAGTGTACTCTGGATCACTGATTGGTCTATCTGAGGGTGCTCTAGGATCACTGATTGGTCTATCTGAGGGTGCTCTGGGATCACTGATTGGTCTATCTGAGTGTGCTCTGGGATCACTGATTGGTCTATCTGAGGGTGCTCTAGGATCACTGATTGGTCTATCTGAGGGTGCTCTGGGATCACTGATTGGTCTATCTGAGGGTGCTCTGGGATCACTGATTGGTCTATCTGAGGGTGCTCTGGGATCACTGATTGGCCTATCTGAGGGTGCTCTGGATCACTGATTGGTCTATCTGAGGGTGCTCTGGGATCACTGATTGGTCTATCTGAGGGTGCTCTGGGATCACTGATTGGTCTATCTGAGGGTGCTCTGGGATCACTGATTGGTCTATCTGAGGGTGCTCTGGGATCACTGATTGGTCTATCTGAGGGTGCTCTGGGATCACTGGTTGGTCTATCTGAGGGTGCTCTGGGATCACTGATCAATATGTCGGGGATTAATGTCTACCCTGAAGGTTGATGGGCTGCAATCCTGAAATGAATCTGGAAGTCACAGGCTGGTATTTTACCATTCAACCCACCAAGGGAATCAGACAATGGGAATCTTCCTTTGAGCTTGCACGGGATTTTGCAGTTTTGAGACAAATGAGGCAGTAATTTCCCAGCCCATGGTGTTTTAACATCAAAGTGACTAACAGAATATGAACAGAAAGCGGCCAGGATGACTTACAGAGGTTTGCTGAATTTAACTCTCTGTTTCCTACCAAACTGTCATTTTTGGTGAATAAGTTGAAGTTTTTAACGTGGAAATTTGTCTTTGCTGATTCCTAGCAAAAGAATATCCTAAGAGATCAATAAGGGTAAGCAGCCAAGCTTGGGAAAGATGGTTCTTAAAGTGGTATTGCTGTAATAATGCACGCATTCCTGTTAACTCATTTATCTGCTTAAAAACATGCAGACTGAGAAAAGAAAATGGATCAGATTATTGAATCTTTCAAACATTTACACTATCATCATAAACCTGACCCAAAGGACTGCCTTCATGGCCTAATGGATGCAGTGGCTGGAATTTTATCAGCACCCCCATCCCGAGGCTCTGAGAACGGCATTCTCTCTGTTGGCTAGGGTGGGATCGTACGAACCTCGGGCAGACATGCGGGTAAAATTCTGCCCCATCTAGACTCTAAAATAATGTATATTTAGCCTGGCAAACTGACTAATGTCTCAATTCAATATTTGTTACAATCCTCAAGCAGCAGGGAATAAAGGTCAGCTCTGAAAAAGGCCAGCATCCAAACTCAAAATGAACAATGCCACATCTTGCTCCTCTAAGAGAGTCAGTTATAGAGTTTCAGCGTCTGTGGAGGCTTTTTCTTCACCGTACCCACATCTGTACTGTACACTGGGTCACACTCTGATACTGGTGAGGGTGAGCTGGGTGGTACAAAGTAAATAGTTTCCTTGGCCATTTGGAAGAGAGCTTGTTTGGAACTATTATTAAATTAAACACTTCTCCCCGGAGCTGTTGGAGGCCTGACTGCATCGTGACATGGTCACACTTCAACACCCAATTCCTAAAGAGATTCAATGTTGAGAGTCGGCCTTTTCTAAAGAACAACAGGATCCAAAGAATTTGCCAGGAGCAGAATCCTTCTGAAACTCTTCGAGGTTGTTCAATTTCTCCAATCATGCCTCAGCAGTGTTAGTAATCATTCTCAGATACCCCCTCACTGGTTCTCTGCTTAAGTTGATGCCTAAATATTGACCTGTCCAGTGAGAAAGGTGGAGCCGCTGCCTGCTGTAGAAATGAGAAAGGGGGAATCTCTAGGGAGAGCACAGGCTCTGATTGGGTAGCTCTTTCAGAGAGCTGGCACTGAGATGATGGGTCAAATAGTTTTTGCATCCTGCCTTCAGAACATGGGAGGAGAAACTGGGGAACAAATAAATAAAAGTGAAAAGATCTCTTTCAGTGAGAACTCTGTTATCTCAAGTCGGGCGTGAAAACCAACATGAACAAGACAGAACTTACAGGCTTTATAACGCTGCGCGTATCTGGGAAAAAAACAGTTGAGATTAACCACAAATCTTCCTGCAAACCATCCTCCCCACCCCCTCTAGCTCCCCCCAGCACCTCCCCTCTCCATTCCACACAACCGAATAAAGAATTGAAAAAGCCTCAAAGTATGTGTGAAAATAAACTTTGACAGAACTTGATGTATCTGTGGCTCACAATGTTAAGGTTTCGAGCAGCCAGTGGGATGGATTCGACTCATTTCTGGTTGAAAGTGACAAAACATATTGGAAATGATCAGTTACAGGCCTTTCATTTGCTTTCAAGAACATGATGTAATTAGTGTAAAACCACACCAAAATACACCAATCACCTGGCTGCAAGTTTAGTCTCCAATTGTAGCTGGCTGTAGGCTCAGTTTTCCTCTTTCCTCCCCTTTCCCCTCTTCTCAGTCAATAATCTATCCAACTCTGCCTTAAAAATATTCCATTTTAACAGCTTTATTCCCTCTATTTATTTCAGCACGACAAATCTTCATTTTATCCTCTAACGACAAACAGCACACAATATTCCCTACAGACACAAACTGAGACAATGAGAGTTTGGAAGAACAAGATGTTTAATTGTATTTCTGAATGTAACTGATTCAATCTGAGTTTCACTCTCTGTAACTGTCTCCTAAAATCCCAGTAAGCTGCTTCACTCAGGTCAGCTCACTGAGTGTTGGAACAGATTTTCTGTTTATTGAAGGCAGTATCAGATAGGTTGTGTTCATATTATCAAACGAGGGATTTACATTTTTATAGAGCCTTTCACATCCTTAACTTATTGTTAAGCACTCCAAAGGCAATGAATCATATTTGAAATGTAATCACTATTGTTTTATAGGGAAATTATTTCGTACTGAAATATTTGTGACCTGTTCTTAAAATATAATAGAGTTTCTGCAGCAAGATTCCGATTATAGGAGAGGTTCTAGATTTCTACATACTGTTACTGCTCATCTTTGCTCTGTGCCTGTTTTGAATTCACATTTATACTCTGTGATTAAGCTTATGATGAGAGTGTAAATGGCTGGAAGAGTAATTTTCACACATTTAAATTATAACTTTTTAAATAAAATAGTTAGCGTAACATATGGTGTGATAATTGGCTGCAGCAAGAAAACAGCTGTAAAAATATCCTAATGCCAAGAATCAGAACCGTTAACAGCTAATAAAACACAACTTCATCCCTGGCAAATACAGTGAAACATTTTAATTTAGAGAATGGATCAGTCTGAAAATCTACCAAGAAACCTGGTCGCTTTTTTTTCCTTTGTTTGTGAAAGGGAACAATATTTGTGGAGAAATAGCAGATGGTTTTAATTCTCTCGCTTCTCCTCATGAACTTGTTGCAGTTGTCAGGCTGAACTTCTACATGAATTAGGAGCAGCTTGGGGCAGGAGGTTTGCGGTGGGTACTTTTATGGAATCTTTGTTTGAAGGACTATGTTGCTGCCTCTCCTCAATGACCTGATGTGTGGCTGGAGTCAGGGGACATTCCACTACAAATCCTTCAGTCTCTACTGAATTAGTTAATCTCATTCTGCTGGTGATAGGGTCATTGGCCTCAGTATTCCTGGACTAGATTAGACTCCTGCTCCCTTCACCACTGATATACTGGGTAGCCGTGTGTACTATCTACGAGACGCGCTGAAGCAACTTACCCAGCTTTCTTTCAGAGCCCCTTCCAAACCAGTGACCTCTATTACCCAGAGGGACAAGAGCAGCAGATACCTGGGAACACCATCACTTAGAGTTTTCCTCCAAACCAAACATCATTCTGATCTGGAAATATGACACCATTCCTTTGCTAACAGCACTGTAGGTGTACCTACATCGTATGGACTGCCGTGGTTCAAGAAGACATCTCACCACCTCCTTCTCAAGAACAATTAGCAATAGAGATTTGGCCAGGGCTATCCCTGAGAATGAAAAGGAAATCAGAACTGGGGGAGAGTTTGGGTACCCCTTTCTCGACTGTTATGTAGCTGCTTACTGGCATTCCCAGTATTTTCGTGTTGGGTGAGGAGTATGTTGATTGTACAGCTCTTTCCCAATCAATCCAACTGCAGACAGACTGGCTGTAATTCTCCGGCTGTTCACTCCCTGCTGTCACTGTCAGGCAGAATGGAAAATTGGAGCAGCCAAATCATTGATCATTGCAGCGGGACTGGAGAATCCCACCCCCAGGCAGAGAATTCAGCCCAATGTGTCCAAACTTAACTCCTGAGAGAGTGGCCAGAACCAAAGTCCCAAATATACAAAGCGCTGATAGCCAGGTGAAAACTGTCCAGAAAATGGATATAACACCGGCCTTCCAAAGACATTTGCTGCTGTTCCAATGCAGCCTTTTACTATTTACCGCATTAAAGGACCCTGATTCAGATGTGTTTTACACAGACTGAGGTGAAAAAACCATCTCAGGGATTCTGTGCAGCTGAATGGGGAATGGGTTTTATCTGTTATTTGTGGGGGTAAACGGAAGTCCCAAACCCAGCCCTGACAATTCAGGATTAAAAAGGAAGAGAGATGGAGTAGATTAAACCTCTATGTCGTGGGGATGTAGACAATGAATGCTGATCTCACTGGAACATATCCCAGTCTTATGGGGCTGGACAGGATAGATGCTGAACAGGCTTTTCCTCTGGCTGGGGGATCTAAAACCCTGCATTGTCTCAGGATAAATGGTCGGATTTTGAGGATTTAGATGAGTAGAAATCCCCTCGCTCAAAGTGTTGTGGGGGCAGCACAGTGGCACTGCTACCTCGCAGCAGGGACCTGGGTTCGATTCCCGGCTCGGGTCACTGTCCGTGTGGAATTTGCATGTTCTCTCCACGTTTGCATGGGTTTCCTCCTGCTCTGGTTTCCTCCCACTGTCCAAAAGACATGCTGATTAGGTGCATTCCCCTTCTGTTTACCCGAACAGGTGCCAAAGTGTAACACTGGGGGATTTTCACAGTAACTTCACTGCAGTGTTAATGTAAATCTTATTTGTGACTAATAAATAAACTTTAGCTTTAATTTAGAATTTTTGGAGTTCTCTATCCCAGAGAGTTGTGTTGTTGAGTATTAGGATTGAGATGTTTGGGACATGGTGGGAATTGAACAATACAAGGCTGGTGCAGGAAGATGTGATTGAGATTAAACATCAGCCATCAGTTTATTGAGTGGAAGCATGGGTTCGAGGGACTGTTGGCCTCTCCTGCTCCTAACTTTTAAGTTCTTAGAATATTTGTTATTTGTTTTCCAAGCACAGCTGAATACTTGAACTACTGAGGGTCAGGGCCATCGCGCTGTTGGTTTTCAATCTGGCTCATGCTAAACCTGATGATAATTTTTACAATGTGAGCATTGCAGCTGCCACACTGTGGCCTTAAAGGGCCTTTCCCCACCCAGCCTCAATTTTTCGCCTGCTGGATGAATGATAACTCCGGGGCTTATATACAGGTAAATCCCAGCAGCTAGGGGCTAGAATGCCTCTAACAGATGTCCCCTCCTGACTGGGGACAGCCCTCTCCTTAAGGGCATGTGACCTCTGGACCCCTGTTGCCATTCCCCTGGCCTAAACCCTGATCACCCTTCCCTGCTTGTCCTGGGATTCCTGCCTTTTGCCTGTCCTCGTGGTCCCCGGACTTAATTCCAGGCAGTTCCCTGCAATGCCTCTTCCGGCCATTGCAGCGCTGCGCCTGGAGGACCGGGCTGGTGGCCAATCAGATTGGTTGGCTGCTCGCCAAGGCAGGATGTCCTCCTGAGTAAGGGGCACAATTCCTGCCTGATGCCACTTGTTTGGGAGAAATAGAGCCTAGGGTCTGCTGGACTCGATGAGGAATGTTCCCCACTGATCCTACCAATGACGGTGGCTGAGCCATCCTGCAAATTCAGGCCCAGGAGGCTGTGGCAGGGAGGTAGTGTAGAGTACTCCTTATTACACAGAAACAAACTGTACCAACTGAACAAAGACAATGTCATTCTAGCTGTGAAATAAAGTACCTTAACCATTCGTCACATTCCAGCATGGCCAGGTACACTGAAAGGAAAAAGTACACATGCACAAAGATACAACTGTCCAGTTCAGGTCACAGAAAGGTGCAATTGTTAAAACCCCAAGACACACAATCATCGAAGGAGACATTGGGCAAAGTGCACCAACTCCCATCATTGTGCGTGGAGCCTGAAGAGATTGGAGAGGCACTGAACAAATATTTCTCTTCAGTATTTACACAGGGAGATGTAAATGTAGTTGTGGAGAACACTGAGGTACAGGGTTGCAAATTGGAAAGTATTAAAGTAGATAGGGAGGATGTGCTAGATATTCTTGAGGGTTTGAAGTTAGATAAGTCCCCTGGGCTGGATGGGATTTACCCTAGGATTCTCTGGGAGGCAAGAGAGGCAATTGCAGAGCCTCTGGCTCTGATCTTCAGGTCGTCGTTGGTTACGGATATAGTTCCGGAAGACTGGAGGATAGCGAATGTGGTCCCATTGTTCAAGAAGGGGAAGAGAGACTTTCCAGGGAATTATAGGCCAGTGAGTCTTACTTCTGTTGTGGGCAAAGTATTGGAGAGAATTATTAGGGATAGGATTTATAGTTATTAGAGAGAAATGAATTGATTGGGGATAGTCAGCATGGTTTTGTGAAGGGTAGGTCGTGCCTTACTAACCTTATTGAGTTTTTTGAAAAAGTGACCAAAGAGGTGGATGGGGGTAAGGCGGTTGATGTGGTATATATGGACTTTAGTAAGGCGTTTGATAAGGTGGCCCATGGAAGACTTCTGCAGAAAATGCAGATGTATGGGATAGAGGGTGATTTAGCTAATTGGGTTAGGAATTGGCTAGCAGATAGAAGACAGAGCGTGGTGGTTGATGGGAGATATTCATCTTGGAGTTCGGTGACAAGTGGTGTACCTCAGGGGTCTGTTTTGGGGCCCCTGCTGTTTGTAATTTTTATAAATGATCTGGATGAGGGTATTGAAGGATGGATTAGTAAATTTGCAGATGACACTAAAGTCGGTGGAGTGGTAGATAGTGAAGAGGGGTGTTATAGTTTGCAGAGAGACTTGGACAAGTTGCAGAGCTGGGCCGAGAGGTGGCAAATGGAGTTTTATGTGGAAAAGTGTGAGGTAATGCACTTTGGCAGGAATAATAAATGTGTAGAGTATAGGGCTAATGGTAGGATTCTTAATAGTGTTGATGAACAGAGGGATCTTGGTGTATTTGTGCATAGATCCCTGAAAGGAGGCAGTCAAGTCGATAAGGTTGTTAAGAAGGCATATGGAGTCTTAGCTTTTATTGGTAGGGGGATGGAATTTCGGAGCCTCAACGTCATGTTGCAACTGTACAAAACTCTAGTGCGGCCGCACTTGGAGTATTGTGTGCAGTTCTGGTCCCCGCATTATAAGAAAGATGTGGAGGATTGGAGAGGGTACAGAGGAGGTTTACCAGGATGTTGCCTGGTATGGAGGGCAGGTCTTATGAGGAGAGGCTGAGGGATTTGAGGTTGTTTTCGTTAGGAAGGAGGAGGCTAAGAGGGGACCTGATCGAAACATATAAGAGGATTAGAGGTTTAGATAGGGTGGACAGTGATAGCCTTTTTCCTAGGATGGAAAAAGCTAGCACGAGGGGACACAGCTTTAAATTAAGGGGTGATAGTTATAGGACGGATATCAGAGGTAGGTTCTTTACACAGAGGGTGGTTAGGGAGCAGAATGCCCTGCCTGCGGCAGTTGTAGATGCACCAAGTTTGGTGGCGTTTAAGAGGTTAGTTGATAAGTTTATGGAAGAGAAGGGAATGATTTAGTTTGGAGGGTCATTGCTTTTTTCATAATTGGTCAGCGCAACATCGAAGGCCTAAGGGCCTGTTCTGCGCTGTAATGTTCTATGTTCTATCAAAGGAAACGGTTAAAGTGTTCAAACGAAAGATCCATGCCATCAATCCGAGAAGTTATCTACCCAAAATTGGAACAAAACATGTGTGACAAGTTTAGGATGAAAATATAGGTCAGATTTCAGCTTGTATGACATATCAATATAGCCTCAACTGATATCCTTTGGCCAAAATATTTACCAAAACACAGACTCGAGTGAATTTTATTCAGTTGGAAACCTAGTTCCTTAGGCAGCCACAGTGTATGATAAATATCTCCAGTCATGAAGAAGTCATAAATCATTGGTGACTTTGTCACTTGTGGGTTATCCGGTCAGTCCCACTTGTGGTGATATTTATCACTTTACACTTCTGCCCATGACATATCCTTTGTATCAGATCAATCCCTTATCCATTGTTGTTCTACACACATAAACTGTTCAAGGCTATTCACAGGTTGTGTTGATGAAGGATTAACTTATGGCTTTCACAATTCTTTGAAGTCAGCATGAATCTATCAGGATTCAGCGGAAACCTGTGATTTTTTTTATGGAACTGTCTGAAGAGATTCATGTCTTGTGCTGTTTGGGTTTTTTTGGAGTGAGAACTTCCCTCTCTAAACTGTTTTTTTCCACTTTAACACTGGTCTGTTCTGGGTGTCCATCCCTCATCAAGCAAGTGGTCAACTGAACAGTTCCTGACCCTGCTTTGACCCTGGCAGCTCTTGTGCTAATTGTCCCCTCGAATTTCCCCAAGGGCAAAGGGTAAAAAAACTAGCATCCAATCGGAAGCCAAAGACACCAGTCTGACACATAGGGGATTGGTGGGCACAAGCGTGTGCTGGGAGCCTTGCTAAACAGCTGATGGGATAGTGCAGTAGTACTCAATCATTCTCTCTATTGAATGTTCAGACTGATTAACTCAAAGTTTAACTGGACTGTCACTGTCCTCGATTTGTCATGATTTCATAAATATCGATTTTTTCCAGTGGAATGTTGTTCATAAATTGGAGGCAGCAATGAATTTTACTCAGAGCCCCCAAGAGGAAGCGCTGCTAGAAGGCAATGATGAGTGGTAAACAAGTCAGTAATTTAATGTACAGTGACAGAGTTACAAAGACCTGTTTCATACTGAGATATCACTTCAGTTCTATCGTACAGACTGGATAGTGATAGGAAGGAGTCATCCTGAAAACTAAATCAGTAATGCAGTAATTTATTCAAAAACCACCTGAAGAATAGATTTTATATCTGTATCATATTTTTTAAAAAGTTTTACAACTACATGTGCTTCCTGTCAATGTTTCCTATTTGTAATTCTGATCTCGGCACTTTGAATGAATATTGCTCATGTAAACTTGTCCTGGTGCAGTTACAGCTTCTCACCACAGCAGGAGTGAGTAATTACAATATGACCAGCTAACATGTCCAATTTCAATGGATATGAGAATTCATATTTAAAATAAAGTTACAAGATATGTTTGTACTCTGGAAGGTTCAGTCGCGCAGCACGGTCGATGCAGACTTGGAGGGGCCGAAGGGCCTGTTCCTGTGCTGTAATTTTCTTTGTTCTTTGATTTTAAAATAGAGACTGAATTACATCCACACACCATGGAGCAATTATTACCTCAGTCCTCTGACCCTGAAGCAATTATTACCTCAGTCCTCTGACCACCGATGCTTGCTGCATGTGCAGCTTTTAGAGAAAGGCATTTGCTCAGTTCCAATCTACATCAAGAAGACCAAACAGTGATAATAAAGCAGCAGACCAGTTGATTTGTTACATTGCCCTAAGACACACATTAGCAGCACCTGCTCTTATCGTGTGGGTTTAATACAGCCACTTAGAGCCCAAAGAAAGATCTGATTTTTCTTTATTCATTTGTGGGATATGGGCATCACTGACTGGGCCATCATTTGTGGCCCATCTCTAACTGGCCTTTCTCAGAGGACATTTGAGAGTCAGCCATATTGCTGTGGATCTGGAGTCACATGTGGGCCAGACCCGGTCAGGAGGGCAGATTTCCTTCCCTAAAGGACATTGGTGAACCAGATGGGTTTTGCTAAGATCTGTTTTGCAGTCCTAGCCAATCACAGGCAGATTACGTTCAGAGGACTGCAGCCGAGAGCCAGTATCTCCAGCACAACTTCCAATACAATCTAAAAGCAGCTTTTGCCACACTTGAAGGGACTTTGTTCCTGACCATCCATCCCAGGGAAGTTTGAGAAAAGGGCTAAGGTAGAAAGTTTAATGTTGGTGATTCCTGAAGTAAGCAAATTTTTAAAAATTAAACTATTAGAAATGCTGATTCTCAAAATAATGAAGTTAGAAGGTGAAGTTGAATTCTTGTCTGGGAATACTTCACAGAGAGCTACACTCTTGCCCCATGCTTAGTGTGGAGTGCTTCCCACAAATAATCAAACCAATTGTCTGTAACAGAGAGCGATGCCAATGTTCCCTCATGGATTAATTCACTGAAGCAACTTTTCTTCAGCCTCAGAGACAGCTCTTAGAATCATAGAATCCCTATAGTGCTAACCACCGTGCCAGCGTGCTGCCCAGTGTCTTTACATTTCACACTTGGCACAATTATAGCAACTGTTCAAAATGAGAGACAGATTTTTACTGTTTTTACAGTGAAACAAGTAGGTTTGGAGGATAAATTAACAAAATTCAACAGCAACAAGCTCTGCTGCCAGCTGTCAGGGTGCAAACACTTGTTGGTATTTGATATTCAAAGACAAATTGCATATGGTAAGAAAGCAAAACATTAATAACATTATCACTGTCAATAAGCAATTTAACCTCAATCATTTGCAAGAAAGTTTCTCTGACAACCCTCTCATAAAGACACAATACCCACTTCTCCTAATTCTGATACAAACACTCTATCAGTGAAAGGGGCTCTTTCTTGCCTGTACAATACTTTGTAAAACAATTTGCTGCTTAAATATCTTTCACATTTAGTAAGCAATTACATTTTTCATAATTGAATAAAAAGATTCTCTAAAGTGCCTTCTTATTTGGGCCAGGATCTCCCTCTGGGCAGTCAGAGAGACCAATATCCCTCAATGCAATGGAGCAGAATCACTGACCGAAGCACTTGCATCATCTCAGTGAAGCTCGAAAGATCATTTCTGCTCAGGTTGGTATTGAAGTTCGTGCACGCAGTGGAAGAGGAAAGGGGTTTGTGAGGGGAAAGTCCCTTATATGAGGACAATGCACCTAAAGAGCTGCAGCAGAAAAGGTCATTCAACTCAAGGCATCTGAACCAGAACTAACTGCTCAAACAGAGCTATCTGCTTCAATCCCAATTCTCTGCTCCTTGTCCAAGTCATTTCTTTCTTTCCTTTCCCAATAATTATCCAACTTCTTCTGGTCTCTATCTCAATTATCACTTATGTTAGAAAATGTAACATTCTAATGCCTTCTGTACAAAAATGCCACTCCATTCTCTGTGATAATGCTCAGATATTGTGCTACTTTGACTGGTTTCTCTCTCCATTGATTTACAGTTCCTTCTTGATTGCCATTTTTCCACTATTTCCATCAGAAATAAACTGATTAAAAACCCATCAATTACCAGTTAGTGCAATTAACTAGCTGTAATTGAGATAAATTCAGAGTGTAGCCTGGCCAAGGTGTGTCATCCTAAGAGTAAAGTGATTGGAAGACAAAGTAAGTTTATTGAAAACCTCAGGCAGTATTACAATACACACCCTTGCTCTGAAGCCTTGCCAATGTGTGAGATATAGTAGACATGATGTGGAGATGCTGGTGTTGGACTGGAGTAAACACAGTAAGAAGTCTCACAACACCAGGTTAAAGTCCAACATGTTTAAACCTGGTGTTGTGAGACTTCTTACAATGTGTGACTAGGCAGGGGTGATCAGGAAATAGTTTCACCATGTTAGATTAACAACTAAAACCAATCCTGTTGTCCACAGGCTTTCCATAAGGGATTCCTTTTAAATAAAGATCAGGAACTCTGCTTTTCCTAGCCCTAATTCAGCAAGGCTAGGAAGAAACATGAGTCATTTCCCCGAAACTGGGTGAATGAACCACTCTTCGCCATTGTGGCATTTCTATGATCAATTTTTAGGGAGATGATAGATCATCCAGGCTTCTTGTTCTTGAACATTTAACAACAAGCACCTGCAGAAGAGTGTGTTTGGGTGTGAAGAGGGCAAGGGCAGAAAAGGGTGTTGTGAGACTTCTTACTGTGTTTACTCCAGTCCAACACCAGCATCTCCACATCATGTCTACTATATCTCACACATTGGCAAGGCTTCAGAGCAAGGGTGTGTATTGTAATACTGCCTGAGGTTTTCAATAAACTTACTTTGTCTTCCAATCACTTTACTCTTAGGATGACACACCTTGGCCGGGCTACACTCTGAATTTATCTCAATTACAGCTAGTTAATTGCACTAACTGGTAATTGATGGGTTTTTAATCAGTTTATTTCTGATGGAAATAGTGGAAAAATGGCAATCAAGAAGGAACTGTAAATCAATGGAGAGAGAAACCAGTCAAAGTAGCACAACTGGCTGGGGTGAGGCTGATACTGCGTCAGGGAGACGACTTTCAACATTAAGCACTCAATGACTGGAAGGCAGATTGCTCTGTTGCAACCTGCAAACAATTGTGTTTACTCCAAAGAGTTGCGGTGGCACAGTGATTAGCACTGCTGCCTCAGAGCGCCAGGGACCCAGGTTCAATTCCAGCGTTGGGTCACTGTCTGTGTGGAATCTGCATGTTCTCCCCATGTCTGCGAGAGTTTCCTTCAAGTGCTCCAGTTTCCTCCACGCGCGGGTTAGTTTGATTGGCCAAGCTAAATTGACCCTAGTGTCAGGGGAATTAGCAGGTAAATTAGTGGGGTTACAGAAATAGGGCCTGGGTGGGATTATGGTCAGTATAGACCTGATGGGCTGAATGGATTCCTTCTGTTGCAGAGGGATTCGATAAACCAGCTTCAATATTGATGCCTCTCCACTTGACTAGTTTACTGACAATGCCACAGTTACACACACTGTCGCTATTCCAATATGGAATTGACAGGCTGCTGGTCCTAGTTATTATTGCATTGAGAATTCATCTTCCAAAAAGTCAAGAAGCAGATTAACATAATTGGTAAAAACCATTCAATTCCTGAGATATTCCAAAGCAAGTCTTTAGACTCACATTCCAACTATTATTTTGTAAATTGAGTTTGTGTCTTTACATGCCCCGTTTGTGAATAGAATTCCCACTCACCTGATGGAGGAGCAGTGCTCCGAAAGCTTATAGTTTGTGCTACCAAATAAACCTGTTGGACTTTAACCTGGTGTTGAGAGACTTCTTACTGTGCTTTTCCCAGTCCAATACCTGCATCTCTACATCATAATCCAAAACAGCAGCAAAATGTGTTGAAGTGATACTTTGCTGTCATAGTTTGTGACATTAACTTAACCTATCAAATATTCAGATTGGCAGCAGGTCAGATTGTAGACCAAGTTCAGCTCATTTTGTGAATGCAAAATGGGCAAGAGTGAATCAGCAGCTCAGTAACTGTGCAGAGTGGTAAACACGTGGAATTCTCTTCCGCAAATGCCAAGTGATGCTAGATCAATCTTGAATTTTCACTCTGCGATTGATAAGATTTTAATTAACCAAAGGTATTGCTGAATATGGGGTGTAGGTGAGTATACCGAGTTCGGTTGCACATCAGTCATGATATTATTGAGTGGTAGAAAAGTCTTAAGGGGCTGAATGGCCTCCCCTTGTTCTTATATTCCATGTGTAAGTGAGACCTGTTTATTCACTATCACCCGCTTTGTGCAAGTGGAATGTGTTTCCTGGGGGCAGGTTGGTGGAGAGACATTTTTAGTATTAACGTTAAATGGTTGTAATAAGATAAATGGTGAACATCACTCGTTCAGAGCGTGCGACCAGAGGGTAGAAAAAAATAAATGTAAGACAAAATTACTTTTAACTTGGACATTGGAAGGAACATCTTTAAACTTCTGGGAACATTGTGCTCAGCACCATTCAATGTACACAAACAAGGTGAACGGAATATCTGAGGCAAGAGTCAAATTTGACAAATCAATGATCTCTTCTTACCCTTGCTTTCTCTTGAGTTCTTTTCCTGCGCAGAACTTTTTACAAAATTGAACCAACACTCTTCATTCTGACTGAAATTCAATTTCAAACAACAGGATTCAGACAAAGACTGGCTGGGGTGAGGCTGATACTGCGTCAGGGAGACGACTTTCAACATTAAGCACTCAATGACTGGAAGGCAGATTGCTCTGTTGCAACCTGCAAACAATTGTGTTTACTCCAAAGAGTTAACTGGGCAGGAGGAGGATGTCGAGAAGCCACTTTAACTGAATATGGTAAACACAGATGCTGTGATAAGCATAGGGGTGACTCTAATGGGGCTCAGAGTTACTGTGTATTGGGTTGTTAGACCACATACATCTGATAAACTAAATGGAAAAAGTTTTGGTTTCCTTTAACATATAATTGGTTATCTTAATGCGATCTCAACATTTACAAAAAAAGCTGAAAGATTAGTTGCACAGTTACATTGTCACGTGTTAAACAGAAACTGCAGCTGAAGTGTTTTTGATGCAACTGCTTGAATAATGAGCCAGTATAATTTGAGGTTTTCAGTCACAGTTGGCTCCATGATTTTCCCTAGGAACTGGGGAACTTCCTTTGTATAAGCAAAATAGTAACAAAACTGAAAATCCTGCAATACTAAAGCAAAACTCAGCATGTCAGCCAGTATCTGTGGAGAGAATAGACTATCAAAAGGGTTGGACTCTTTTTTTAGGTGGGAGCATCGCTGGTAAGGTCAGCATTCTCGCTTAACCCTAATTACCACTGAGAATGGGGTGCTCAAGGTGGCAGTGACTAAGCCAAAAAGCAGGAGATACTCACCAGGTCATTCATCACCTGTGCAGGGAATAACCATTGATATTCCAGGCTGGACTTTCTCAGGACTGAGGAATTCAGCACACTCCAGAAAAGAATTTAAAAAGATGCAAATCCATGATCCTTCATGAGCTCTGCTACGAAATGTCCTTCTCCATTTCCACAAGCAGCAGCAACACGAGGCTCGAGAGTAAACATAGCTTTAAATTAAGGGGTGGTGGTCTTAGGACAGATGTCAGAGGTAGGTTCTTTACCCAGAGGGTGGTAAGGGTATGGAATGCCCTGCCTGCGTCAGTTGTAGATGCGCCAAGTTTGGTGGCGTTTAAGAGGTTAGTAGATAAGTTTATGGATGGAAAGGGAATGGTTTAGGTTAGAGGGTCACTGCTTGTTCCTAATTGGTCGGCGCAACATCGAAGGCCGAAGGGCCTGTTCTGCGCTGTAATGTTCTATGTTCTATGTTCTAAATTTAAAGATGGCAAATCTCAAACCTCTGACACTCAGCAATGAACAAAAGAGAAAACTGCTGTCTGTTTCCCCTAATACAGACATTCAGTCTATGCTGCTCTCTACTTCCCAGACTGTGGGAATGTTTATACAGGACAAGAGATCTAATAAGTTATCTGTGTCCCTTTAAACTCTGCTGATTACTGATTGAACTGGGTGCTAGTTCTTGTCCCCAGTTGGGTAATACTGGCTCAGAGACTTTAATATCAATGTCAATATTGCTCCAGCCAGATTTGGAACATTTCCTCTAATTTCCTCTCTGTGATTGGCTGGGAATTGGCCATTCCTATCCTTGAACTTCTTCTTCCCTTCAAATAGTTTATGTCTGATCTGTACCTCACCTCCAGGGAGAGAGGGGGGAGGTGAGGGGACACAGGGAGGCAGTGGGTGGTTAGGGGTAGATGGGAATTGTGGTGGATGGTATAGAGAGGGTAGTGGGAAGAGGGGTGGATAGTAGGAAGAGGGTGGGGTGACTGGGAGAAGGGGGTGGATAGTATGGGGGGGGGAAGGGATGGGGTGGGTGACGGGGAGGGGGGAGAGGGTGGGCTGGGTGGGAGAAGGGGACGAATGGTGTGGGGAGTAGAGGCCGGACTCTAAGTGTGGGATTTTCCAGCTACTCTGGTTCCCAAGGCTGGAAATTTACACCTCAGGATAACAGGCCTTTGCACAGTCAGCTGGATTTTCAATCCCACCCACTTTGATTCCCGTGATGGGAAAATTCCAGCCAAATTCTAAGATTACGATCACATGTTCTGAGCTCCCCCCATCAATAGGAACAGTTACACTATTTATTGTTTTGTATCCTTTATCATTTTTAGGAGCTTCATTCAGTTGCGTGATTTCAAGCTTTCCTCTCCAGCCAGTGACTGAAATCCAAGCGTTAACCTGATAATTAACTGCAATAGGAACACAAGGATAAAATTGTTCGAATGAATCAGAGTGAAAGCACTGGAATTAAATTCCTCCTATCACCTTTCACTGGACGGTGGTCAGGTGATATTTGATCAGGCTGTTTTGATCGATGTTAAACATCTGAGAATAGTGTTTAAAGTTTGTTTATTAGTCACAGGTAAACTTGCATGAACGTTGCAATGAAGTTACTCTGAAATTCCCCTATTCGCCACACTCCAGTTTGGGTCAATGCACCCTAACCAGCACGTCTTTCAGACTGTGGGAGGAAACTGGAGCACCCAGGGAAAGCCCATGCAGGCATGGGGAGAACATGCAGACTCCGCACAGACTGTGACCTAAGGCTGGAATTGAATCTGGCTCTCTGGCACTGTGAGGCATCGTTGCTAACTGTGGCCATTGGAGCAGCAGAGGAGTGTAAGGTTCTCCCAGTTTCTGAACAACACGTCCACCTCAATCAAAGCCACCAAACACATAGTAAGTGTTTAATCATCTCATTACAGCATTTAGAATTATTAAGTCAATGATGTTTGGGGAGGATTCTAGAGATGTTCTGAGTGACTTCATTAGATGCCATTTAACACTAACATTATATTACTCTTTTGCTGTTATCATTTTACTTTGGGCATTGCTCCATTAGCCAGTAATTCACTCTGCTAATTACTTTTCTCCATTTTCTGCTAATTTATTTTCTTCATCCAAAAACATTTCTTTTTGAGGTTAGTTTTCTTTTCTCATTTGTGGGAGATGAGTGTTACTGGCTAGTCAGCAGTAATATTCCCCATCCCTAACTTGCCCTTGGAGGGTGATTGAGAGTCAACCACATTGCAGTGGCTCTGGAGTCACAGTAGGCCAACCAGGTAAGGACAGCACATTTCCTTCCCTAAAGGACATTAGTCAATCGAATGGGTTTTTCCGACAATCGACAATGGTTTCATGGTCATCAGTAGATTCTTAATGTCAGATATTTTTGTATTATTGAATTCAAATTCCACCATCTGCTGTGGTGGGATTCAAATCCCAGAACATCATTTGAATTTCTGGATTAATAGTCCAACGATAATACCACTAGGCCATTGCCTTCCCACCCAGAGATTCCTGTTACCCTTTTCTACAGCATCAAATGGTAGCCCTGGCCATGAAAGACCGAAGAATATTCAATATCTGAATGAGGTCCAAACATATCCTCTGATTGTAATGCAGACAAGTGTGAGGTGTTGCACTATGAAAGGACAAACCAAGGTAGAACATACAAGGTAAATGGTAGGACGCTGAAGAGTGCAGTATAATAGAGGGATCTGGGAATACAGATACATAATTCCCTAAAACTATCGTCACAGGTAGACAGAGTTGTAAGGAGTGCTTTTGGTAGATTGGCCTTTATAAATCAATGTATTGAGTATAAGAGTTGGAATGTTATAGTGAGGTTGTATAAGACATTGGTGAGGCCGAATTTAGAGTATTGCGTGCAGTTTTAGTCACCTCATTACACGAAAGATATTAATAAGATCAAAAGAGTGCAGAGAACGTTTACAAGGATGTTGCCAGGACTTGAGAAACTGAGTTACAGAGAAAGGTTGAATAGGTTAGGACTTTATTCCCTGGAGCTTAGAAGAATGAAGGGAGATTTGATAGAAGTGTATAAAATTATAATGGGTATAGATAGAGTGAATGCAAGCAGGTTTTCTCCACTGAGGCTAGAGGAGAAAAAAAAACTAGAGGACATGGGTTAAGGATGAAAGTTTAAAGGGAATATTAGGAGGGCTTCTTCACACACAGAATGGTGCAAGTGTGGAATGAGCTGCCCAATGAAGTGGTAAATGCAGGATCACTTTTAACATTTAAGAAAAACTTGGACAGGTTCATGGATGAGAGGGGTGTGGAGGGATATGGTGCAAGTACAGATCAGTGGGACTAGGCAGAAAAATGGTTCGGCACAGACAAGAAGGGCCAAATGGCCTGCTTCTGTGTTGTAGTGTTCTATAGTTCTATTGGTGTAAATTTTTTTCAATTGTTTCTCTTTCTGGTTTGGAATGGTTGTGCCATTGATAATGTCTGTCCAGCACTCTGACTGAGTTTGCTTCATTCAAGGTTCAAATCTTGAGCTTTCTGGTCAATTTGCAGCAATGACGCTGTGATGTAAGTTGCTGTCTCAGCAGCAAGTCCAAGTCCATTGTTTGATATTTAATTAATTTTACTGTTTATATTTTTAATAGCCTGTGGCAGCTTTGCTCCCTATGGCATGTTGAAATGTAATCCATGTTTCTGGGTGGTAGAAACTTGGCTGAGTTGCTAAGAGTCTCAATTCTGGCTCAGAAGTTGTGAATGAAAACCTCAATACAGGAATTGAACATCTTAGCCGTCACTTCACTGTGCGACACACTAAGAAGCTTTCGGGGGAAGGGGCAAACACCAAAAGCTTGCGAGTTTACTATCAAATAAATCGGTTGGACTTAAACCTAGTGTTGTCAGACTTCTTACTGTGTTTACCCCAGTCCAACGCCAGCATCTCTACATCATGACTTCACTGTGCAATAGAGAGAGTACTGAATGATTAGAGTTTTTATTTTTGGACGAGGCATTCTTTACGAGAGATGCATGAGATTTTACTTATACAGAGAAATGTGACCAACATTTCTCCCTCAAACAAAAGTAGTTCCATAGGTTATTGGCCTCATTTCTTTGTGGGATCTTCACTGCAAACTTGTCCCACATAAGAACAGTAAGTGTGCCTTGAAAAGTAATCAATGTGATAAGGTGCAGTGAAGAAATGCAGCTATTTCTTGTTTGCAACTCTAAACCCAGAACTCTGACCACAATCAGTGTGACACAGTACACATGGATTGTAGAAAGCTAAGACATGAAGGTTCAGGAACAAAAGAACACAAACAGCACTCGACAAGTTTGCACTGTTAAAAATTCAAAATCCATCTCAGCCGTTCCCCCTGTGGATCTGATTAATCTCACTCATTTTGTTTTTAAATCATCTCCAGTTTTACTGACCTCTCTCAAACCCGTGCTCACAACATTCGCACGTATGCAATTGCTAAGACATCCGATATTTAGAGATATTCTAGAAAAACATGTACTCAACAAAACCTGGTCTCTTTTCAACACTACAGGGTCAATTTCAGGTTCATAGTAAATGACTATGAATCACATTTATTCAGCATCAATGTCTAACAATATATTTAAAACATGACTTCAACTAATTCTACCCACCAGCTCTCTTCTCCATGTCCACTTTACCTCATCACTGATTCCACCCACTAACCTCCTCCCACTGCCCAGGAACTCTCTACCCTTCCACGGCATTTAGTTCATCCACAATCACCTACCACAACCCATGCACAGTCTACCTTGCTATGGACTCAACCTTATTGCCCTTATTTCCTGAGACAGGGAATATACCAATATGCTTTCATCCCCAAAAGCAATCAAAGAAAAATCCAGAATGTTCATCTCAATATCCTCACTACCCAACAATGGATGAGGTTAGCCAATCAGAATAATCAAATCCATTGGAAGCTCAGATCGACCAATGGGATATAATAATTCCCATAATTTTCAATCCAATCCCTGAACAAGAACTTCAAATGGTGCTCTTCATAATGAGACTTTTAAAAGATTTCTTTGAAAACAGAGGAAGCATCTATCTGCGAGTTGGGGGCAAAAAGATAAAAACAAGGCAAGTTACAAGGTCAGTGACGGTTAGGTAGCTGCAGCTCCTTAAACACATGATGCTGCAGCTCTGAATTTGAGTGGAACCAACTTGGCTAAGTGACTGCTGTTAGGGGCAGAATTCACGATTGCTGCATTTAATTGAAGCTTAAAAATTTTAATTAGTTGTTTGCCAGTGCGATACATAAGCAGTACTGATAAAACAGACATGCTGTCACAGCTTGTCATCTTGTACTCATCAGGACAGATGCAAAAATACTAAATTTCAAAGGGAACAGCAATTTATTTGCATGAGGAAAGGATCGTTTGGCAGTTGCCTCTGATTGGTCAAGTCCGTGCAATGGGAAATGCACCAAGGAACCTGTGTCCTCTGTTTTTATTCAAAATAACTGCAATGCATGGACATGTGTCTTTTGCCTGCAGAATACGGTCTCTACATATAAATATATATGGCATTTTAGCAAATGTGAGTTACACTGCCAGCGCAACTGATAATCTTCAATTGGTTGTTAATTTAACACTATCCTGATGAGTACAAGATGAAAAACTTTGACAGCATATCTTTCAGAAATACTCAAGTGAAAGTTATCAGAAGACTCAGTGCAACAAAATGAATCATTTCTATCCTTAGCACCTTGAATTCTTTCTTGCTGGGTCACAGTACATACAGGGTTAAAATGAGATGAAAGGACAGGGGTTTGGAAAAGATGCTTCTGTCAAAGGCATGAATAGAGAAACACTGCAATTAAAAAAGAAAATGTCGCAATTAATATCATTACGGAGCTTTAACCTTCCTTTGTAAATGCATTTTTAATCATCTTACAAGGCAGTCAGTCATGTTGGTGTATAATTAATTAACTCACCTTTGTTGACTGTACAGATAATATTAATCAGGGACATCATAAAAGCAAAGGATCAATTAGATTACAAGCTTCTAGGAACAAAGCCAAAAGCAAGATATTAAAACAGGACTCCAGAGTAACTGTCGGCAAGTAATCCGTTTGCCAGTCACATTTCCTCCGTAAATAAAATTCCCTGTCCTGCTCATTGTACAAAGTTACACAGCACAGAAACTGGCCCTTCGGTCTGCCATGTCTATGCCAACCATCAAATACCAATCTACACTAATCCCATTTACCAGCTCTCAGACCACAGCCTACTCTGCCACAACATTGAAGTTGTTGGAGAATTTTTTCCATTCTCCTTTCCATGAGCACTGATTTCTGCTACTTTGTCCAGTGGGTTATTTTGGGAACTGGATAATGGAGCATTGTCAGGATTTTCCAGCAGTAAGTTTTGCTTTTGAATACATTTAGGTTCACAGCGACAGCAACAGTGTTTGGGATTGCCCAGAAACAAAAAGTCTCGCTGATGCATCCCCTCCACGAACCTGATCTCTGTGGGTAAACATGCTATTACTCCTCAGCACATCCTACACAAGTACACGTACAAGCAGAGTTTGGAAATTGTGCTTCTAGCTTCAAACTCCAGCTCCAACAATAGCAAATTGGGAACGGATGGAACGCTGGAGACAGAAAATTGAGTTGTGAAGTTCTGGAGTTCTGAAGAAGTCTCATACGGATTCAAAACATCGGCCGGAATTTTACAGGCACGCCTGTCCGAGCCCAATGGAGAATGCTGTTCTACGAGCTTCGATTCTGGAGCGGCGTGCTGGCAAAATCAGTGCCGTTAACTCTATTTTCGGTCTCCACAGACACTGCCAGATGTGCTGAGATTTTCCAGCAGCGTATGTTTCTGTTTCTGATTCCCGCAGTATTTTGTGATATTCCTTGCTGAATAAACCCCATTTCATTTCAGTGGAAAGATTGGTGAAGCTGGAAGTACTCCTCTTTTGAGCACGAGAGATTTATTAGTAATGTTCAAACTCTGAGGAATGCTGTGGGAGATTAAAGAGAAGAAATGGTGCAGATTGGAGGATCGATAACCAGAGAACACGGATTCAAGGTAAAAGGCTCAGAGAGGTATGAGGAATTTTTTAACATGATGCTTTATGATCAGAAGTGAACTATCTGAGAGAATGGTGGAAACAAGTTCAATAGTAACATTGTGAGAGTTTGGGAGTGTGATGGTTGGTTAGTCTTTTCAAAGTATCAGGTGCTGGCACAATGTGCACAAGTATCTCTCTTCTCCAGATACATACCATAAAGGGCTCACAAAAAGTCCAGTGTGATACTAATGCACCAGTCAATCCCATAGAACATAGAATAGAACATAGAACAATACAGCACAGAACAGGCCCTTCGGCCTTCGATGTTGTGCCGACCAAAATAAAAAGCAATGCCCCTCCTAACTAAACCATTCCCTTCTCTTCCATATACTTATCAACTAACCTCTTAAACGCCACCAAACTTGGCGCATCTACAACAGCTGCAGGCAGGGCATTCCACTCCCTAATCACTCTTTGAGTAAAGAACCTACCTCTGATATCCGTCCTATAACTCGTACTCCCCTCCCATCTTTCCCCATCTACATCTACTCTAACCCTAGTATGGCTTGGTTTGGCCCCAAGACTACAAGGAACTACAAAAGCTTGTGAATGTAGCCCAATCCATCACACAAATCAATCTCCCATCCATTGACTCTCTCTACACATCCCGCTGCACTGGCAAAGCAGCCAGCATAATTAAGGACCCCACGCATCCTGGACATTCTCTCTTCCACCTCTTTCCGTTGGGAAAAAGATACAAAAGTCTAAGGTCATGCACCAACCAACTCAAGACAGCTTCTTTCCTGTTGCTGACAGACTTTTGAAAGGACCTACCTTTCATTAAGCTGATCTTCTCTATAACCTAGCTATAACTGTAACACTACATTCTGCACTCTCTCCTTTCCTTCTCTATGAACAGTATGTTTTGTCTGTGTAGTGCACAAGAAGCAATACTTTTTACTGTGTGTTAATACATGTGACAATAATAAATCAAATCAAACCCTCTATTCCTTTTTCCCTCATATGTTTGTCTATTTTTCCCTTCAATAGAACATAGAACATAGAACATTACAGCACAGAACAGGCCCTTCGGCCTTCGATGTTGCGCCGACCAATATAAAAAGCAATGACCTTCTAACCTAAACCATTCCCTTTTCGTCCATAAACTTATCTACTAACCTCTTAAACGCCACCAAACTTGGCGCATCTACAACTGCAGCAGGCAGGGCATTCCATACCCTTACCACCCTCTGCGTAAAGAACCTACCTCTGACATCTGTCCTATACACATCTCTACAATTCATCGGCACACTCTCTGAGGCAATGTTTCAAATTTTCACTACTCTCTGAGTGAAGAAGTTTCTCCTAAATTCCCAGTCGGATTTCTTGGGGAGTATCTGACATTATGCTCTTCCCCACAGCAGGAAGCATTCATTCCATATCCACTCCAACAAAAACATTTCATCATTGTAAAGACTCCAATCAGATCTTTATTTATTTATTTTTTAGAGAAAGGAGCTCCAGCCTGTCAATCCTTTCCTGATGTGTAAACCCACACATTTCTGTCACCATCTTTGTAATCTTCTCTACTCCTCCTTTGCTGTCTCTATATACTTTCTATAATACGGCAAGCAGAATTGCACAGCGCCCTCCAACTGTGGTCTAACCAAAGTTGGATATAGGTTTGGCAAATTTCCCTGCTTTTCATTTATATATTTATTTCCACACCGTGTCCAAATTCAGGAATTACATTCACACTCTGAGGAACTTCCCACCTTGCTTTTCCTGACTCGCTCCATCACTTGACATTTGTTAAATGCAGAGGGTGAGCAAGTGGTACTGCCGTTACGTCACAGTGAGGTCATGTGGACAAATTCCACAGATTAAAAGCAACAAAATGAGGCAGCCCTAGTGTGTTAAAGAAGCTGTTATTTCTGTAAGAGAATTATTCTACAGGTGATCGGCTGTGGCGACAATGGATCACGACTCAGGTGAATGCAGTCTATTTATGAGTGTGGATGCCACATTATCCACATCAGTAAGGATTATAGAGTTAGCACACAGCACTGTGCTGTGTGTAAGATTAAAGACCAGGCGTTACACATCTATACATTGAGAATCTCCACCGTATACTTAATGTAATGATCCAATCAGCTACACATTTAGCTGTTCAGTGAGCAGGCAATCAAGGATAAAAAGGATAGAAAAAGGTCACTTTGAAAACCTATCAAAAATCAATTATTTGTGAGTATTTCAGTAAGGAGACAAAGGATAAAAACTGAAGGAAAGCAGCAGATTCAAGGTTTCATTGGACAGGGTGCAATATAAACAAATGATTTCATACACGGTGCCATCCAACTTATCTGAAATTAAAATGACAAGATCATTCCAGAATTACTGCCTTCTCTCTGATTTGATATCAAGTATTTGAAATAAGCCAGTGGAAGTGAAGTAAGAAATTTTGTTTTATTCCATCTCCTGTCCTTTGCCAGGGAAGTCAATGTGACCTTGAGTGACTCTTGCTGGAAGGCCGGTTGTACAACCTTGTTCTCTCTCATCAGCCTCTTTAGTTTCTCCTGGCTTAATCAATACAATTACGATCATTGTCACTCTGGACTTTCCTCCCATTCTCCCCCAAGGCTGAAACCACACCATCCTACACATTCTTGCTCTTTTTTGTATTCACAATTATGTTAAAATCAAAGACCGCATTGTCTTGTCTCTACCTCATTTTTTCACAAGTTTACAAATCTGTCCATTCCGCTCAGTTCCTCTCACTGGCTGCAAAGAACAAATCTTGGCTTAAAGTTCTAATTCATATTTACTCATCTTTTCTTTGTGTTCTTTTGGATCGCATGGTATCAGTATAACACAAATGACAAAGTTGTTACTTTGCTCAACCTTAAGTAATCATCTGAGTTTCCCCATAGCCTCAATCGGAGGCAGTGCTGGAGTTAGAGTGAGGGAAAAGTCAGTTGATTTTAATGCTTTCTTCATTGCATTCTATCAACTTTTGTCCATCTCACCCACTATCTTCTCAAAAATCACTGTATGATTAAAAGAAACTCATCTTCATGTCATATATACAACTATCAGTGCTGTATATATCCAAGCTTCACAGGTTGATAAAGCTTTTTGTTTTCAGTGAAATATTACAAAAGTTACATTCTGAACAAACTCTCCAAAATTGTCATTTCATCTGCTTTTTTTTTTACATAACAGTTTATACATTCCAGCACAGGTGTATCGTAGCTTCACATTGGAGTTAAATATCTGAAATCACATTGATTTAAAAATCTTTTACAGTAGGTTATCAGTGCAACTGTTTGTTGACCGAACTCTTCCTGACCGATTGGGTCTACCAACATACAAACTTCCTCTTTCTGTGGGTTCGGCTCATTTCCTGATCAGACGGGTGTACCTGATGGTACAGATAAGGCAGAGGTACTTCCCAGCACAATGGCTGAACAGACCTAGGACATACCCCCAGTTAATATTGATAGCAATGCTGGCACAGTCCAGGGAATCTCTCCATGATTAACACTGTATACCACTGGCAGCATTGTCAATCCTGGTGCTGATCGTCAGCTATTCCTCCGTGAGGAATAGAGAGTTGAGGTCAGTTTAGGGGGGGGATGTTTGGGGATGTGGGGTTCAGTAGCACACAAGGGACTCTTGATCTCCTCATACATAGCGGAGTTCTGATTTAACAGTGTATGTCTTCTGCCATTAACCAGATATTTCAAATTCAGCCAGATTGATGGGTTTGCCTTCCACTTGGGAGGAGAGAGTGCTGGACCAAGCTGAGGAGCAGGCAGATCCAACCCCTACCTCTTGGAGCAGATTGGATCTGATGTTAGAAGGACTTGGAGATCCAGGAATAAGCACTTATGCTTCAGAGCTCCCCGAACCTGTCCTCATCCATCTGCAATTCCTGTGGTTCCTCAGAGCACAGTTACATATGAGGCTTCCAACTTATGAACATATTTAAAATGGTGGGAGATGTCCTGCGGCAGGTTGACTAATCTTTCCTCCATCACTTCTGTAACATGTAGAAATGGGACCTTGGATGGTGCTTCCCAAATCAGAATAATTTACCCTCCCACATCTGATCCACCTCTATTCTCCTTTCCCCATCCTATTCACCCATGTTAAAACTCTCCCTTTTTAATCCAAATTCATGCTTTTAGAATGCCTTCTCTCCTCAGCATTTTCCTAGATCCTGTGGTATATTATACCAGAATTTTTAATCTCCTCAAAGAGAAAATGTTTGGTAAATTCTTTGGCACCAGTGGCATTATTGTAAAAGCTGCTTGAAGCTAATATCCACTTCATGTTTGTACATCAACATAATCATAACTGTTACTCAGAATGAGAGGAGAGATATGAAGGATTCTCTAAATTAGACAGCTAAACTCATCAACAATGATTTGATAAAATTTAAAAGGATTTCACTCAGCTGCAACGCACAATGAAACCCATCGCTCTGGACACCTCAGTTAAACCATTTGCTCTGTTCTTTGGTGGACAAAAGCAATCCAGTGTCATTGAGGAACTGGGAGAATGGAGAGGACAGAGTGTAGATGCGATCAGTTTCAGTTTTAGTGCAGTACTGGCTGTGGTTCAGTGGGTATCACTCTTACCTCTGACTCAGAAGGTCATAGGTTCATGTCTCACTCACATCATCTGACATTTTAGTGCAATATCTGAAATTGGCTGGGTTTTTTGGGATGAGGTGTTAAACTGTGACCCTGCCTGCCCTAGGTGAAGAAGGATAGGGAATTTCTCATGAATCCCTGAACTAACATCAGTAAAGCAGTTGCTCATTTATCTCATTGTTGTTTAGAACATAGAACATAGAACAATACAGCACAGAACAGGCCCTTCGGCCTTCGATGTTGTGCCGACCAAAATAAAAAGCAATGCCCCTCCAAACTAAACCATTCCCTTCTCTTCCATATACTTATCAATTAACCTCTTAAACGCCACCAAACTTGGCGCATCTACAACAGCTGCAGGCAGGGCATTCCACTCCCTAATCACTCTTTGAGTAAAGAACCTACCTCTGATATCCGTCCTATAACTCATACCCCTTAATTTAAAGCTGTGTCCCCTCGTGCTAGCTTTCTCCATCCTAGGAAAAAGGCTATCACTGTCCACCCTATCTAAACCTCTAATCATCTTATATGCTTCAATAAGATCCCCTCTTAGCCGCCTCCTTTCTAACGAAAACAACCTCAAATCCTTCAACCTCTCTTCATAGGACCTGCCCTCCATACCAGGCAACATCCTGGTAAACCTCCTCTGTACCCTCTCCAATGCCTCCACATCTTTCTTATAATGTGGGGACCAGAACTGCACACAATACTCCAAGTGCGGCCGCACTAGAGTTTTGTACAGTTGCAACATGATGCTGCGGCTCCTAAATTCAATCCCCCTACCAATAAAAGCTAAGACTCCATATGCCTTCTTAACAACTTTATCCACTTGACTGCCTACTTTCAGGGATCTATTGACACATACACCAAGATCCTTCTGTTCCTCAACACTATTAAGAGCCCTACCATTAGCCCTATACTCTACACATTTATTGTTCCTGCCAAAGTGCATTACCTCACACTTTTCCACATTAAACTCCATTTGCCACCTCTCGGCCCAGCTCTGCAACTTGTCCAAGTCACTCTGTAAACTAAAACACCCCTCTTCACTATCTACCACTCCACCAACTTTAGTGTCATCTGCAAATTTACTGATCCATCCCTCAATACCCTCATCCAGATCATTTATAAAAATTACAAACAGCAGGGGCCCCAAAACAGACCCCTGAGGCACACCACTCGTCACCGAACTCCACGATGAATATCTCCCATCAACCACCACCCTCTGTCTTCTATCTGCCAGCCAATCTTCTATCTGTTTGTTGGACATTACTCTGCACAAATTGACATCCGTATTTCTCTTCACAACACCAAGGTGCACTCTTCATAAAGTGATTAGTTTGTGGTGAAGCACCTTGGCTCCTCCTGAGGTCATGGAAGAGGCATTAGAAACAGGTGTTTTTTGTTTCACTGATTGGAATATACAGCTTGGTTAACGAACCTGTTCAAATTCACCTTTCTGGTTAAGTGTGGAGAATAGCAATCAGATTGATCCCTTTGTATTCAACCATCACCCACATTAAACATCTACTCTGTTGCCATCTTAAAGGCAAAATTATATTTCTCATCTATTTTATCTTTTTGATTCATTATTCATCTCATTTTTCTTTCTGGTTAAGAGCTGGTTTTGCAGCCTCACCACCCGTATCTCCTTATTTTTCTCCTGCTGCCTCAGGGTTTGTGTGGCAATTTTTTTCCACATGCTATGTTTAATTATCTTTTATGACCTTCCATTAGTCCGTTTCTGCACCGTTCTCACACAGAAATTGCTCTATTAATCTGAGGTGATCTTTTCTTCTCTCCCCCTATCATTCGTCATTGTATAATTTTTCCCTAAATACTTTTTTACATTAAACAATCAAAATCTGTCTTGATCTGTTTAATGTCAGAGCTTTGTTTTTATCTCCTTTCATGGGAAATTGTGAGTTGGAACACAAGGTTAAAATGATTGCAATATTTCATCTGTACATTCATTATGACTGTTTTTCACCACTGATTCAATCTTCTTACTCTGGTCACATCAGTTATGTCACAGACCTTCACTCATTACAAGATGCATGAAATGAGTTGAAATATTCAAATCCATTCAAACTAACAACAGATATAAAAGCAGCTACTGAACAGTGAAGGGTGGACTTGGAGCTGTCCCAATCCAGAGAAATAAGCCCAATTTTCCTGGATAACCTTCCACTCGCTAAGTCTAATATTTAAAAAATCAATTCTGGGAATGTGGGCATTGCTGGTCAGATGGGCAGTGTTACCCAGTCCTTAAATAGCCCATTGAGTCTGACACATTAGAGATACCTGACCTCCCATCCAATCCCAGTGCCAGCACTTGGCCAATAGCCCTGAATGTTGTGATGTGCCAAGTGCTCATCCAGATACTTTTTAAAGAATGTGAAGCATCCCACTTCTATCACCCTCCCAGATACTGCCTCACCAGCCTCTGGGTAAAAAAGATATTTCTCACAATACCCCTAAACTTCCACCTCCCATTTTTAACCTGTGTCTCTTCATAACTGACCCTTCAACTAAGGGGAACAGCTGCTCCCTATAGAACATAGAACAATAGAACATAGAACAATACAGCACAGAACAGGCCCTTCGGCCTTCGATGTTGTGCCGACCAAAATAAAAAGCAATGCCCCTCCTAACTAAACCATTCCCTTCTCATCCATATACTTATCAACTAACCTCTTAAACGCCACCAAACTTGGCGCATCTACAACAGCTGCAGGCAGGGCATTCCACTCCCTAATCACTCTTTGAGTAAAGAACCTACCTCTGATATCCGTCCTATAACTCATACCCCTTAATTTAAAGCTGTGTCCCCTCGTGCTAGCTTTCTCCATCCTAGGAAAAAGGCTATCACTGTCCACCCTATCTAAACCTCTAATCATCTTATATGTTTCAATAAGATCCCCTCTTAGCCGCCTCCTTTCTAACGAAAACAACCTCAAATCCTTCAACCTCTCTTCATAGGACCTGCCCTCCATACCAGGCAACATCCTGGTAAACCTCCTCTGTACCCTCTCCAATGCCTCCACATCTTTCTTATAATGTGGCGACCAGAACTGCACACAATACTCCAAGTGCGGCCGCACTAGAGTTTTGTACAGCTGCAACATGATGCTGCGGCTCCTAAATTCAATCCCCCTACCAATAAAAGCTAAGACTCCATAAGCCTTCTTAACAACTTTATCCACTTGACTGCCTAACTAGAGGCTATCCAGCCTCTCCATGCCCCTCATAATCCTGAATACCTCAATCAGGTTCCCTCAATCTTCTCTGCTCCAATGAACAAAGAACAAAGAAGAACAAAGAACAAAACAGCTCGGGAAACAGGCCCTTTGGTCCAACGAGCCTGCACCGCCACCCCAATGTTCCCACCTCTACCCGTGATCCCTGTCTATGTTTATAGATCTATGGATTAAAAACCAAATTTGAGACAATTTAGGGAGAATTTGTTTTGCCAATTAGCCTAAGAGCACATCTTTGGGATGTGGGAGGAAACCGGAGCACCCGGAGAAAACCCACGCAAGCATGGGGAGAATGCGCAAACTCCCACAGACACAGGCCCAAATCCATGTATCTGCACAGCACAACGATAGTCACTGAGCTGTTGTGTTGCCCATCAAATGGTCCAGGTCAAGCGTACACTAACGATGTGAAGCAGTAGGATACTCTCGAAAAATATCCAAGAACAGCCCTCTCACGACCCATCCCGTGTATGCCCCTCGTTAGACAACAAGGTGGACCAAAGCACCTGTAGGATAAAAACAAATCTGAGACTATGGCTGTGTGCCATCTAGAACCCAGGCAGCCTGTAATTCACTGGTAGCTGCTTGATGTAACTGAAGGGCTTGTTGAGTGACTGCAGAGGATGTACAGCTGCCTACAGACAAGAAGCTGAATCCAGGAAAGTAAAAGGTGGTCAATGTGACTCTGACATTAGTTCATTCATGTTGCTGTCATTCTCACCTGCACTGACCCATACATCGCCCCAGTTATTGATCTTTAACCCAATCTCTAAAAACAAAACCACCTAGTCCATCTGAGAAGAAAATCTGCCATCCTTACCCAGTCTGACCTACGTGTGACTCCAGATCCACAACAATGTGATTGACTCTTAGCTGCGCACTGAAATGGCCAAGCCAGACGCTCAGTTTGTTCCTGGGCCAGGCTAAGATACCCATTGTTAGGTGTGTGGAGGGGGCTGTTTGACCTGACTGCTACATCCACGCCCAGATATTCTGGATGAAGAGTGCCATGTCTGCCTGAGGCCTTCTGCGATTGGACTTCATGGGCAGTCTTGTGCAATAAGTGTGATTGTTGATGGAGTCCTGGGTTGCCCGTATCACATGCAGCCTCCAAGAATCCATGTTCCATTTGTTTACAGGTCAGGTGAGCCTGAAGCCCATTTCTGATTATTTGAGGAAGCTGTTCCTCAGCATTTTGTTCAATTCTCCACTGCTGATCTTTGTGCACTCGGCCCAGAGAGAGGGGCAGATGAATCAGACACCTTCCTCATTAGCATGCTCCTTGGCTGAGCCGAGGTGGTTTTAAGGTCCAGAGCAGCAGGTAGGTGAGAAGGTCATTCACCCTAACTGTCTGCCTCTCTTCCATGGCTACACGTAGGTGGACAGGGAACATGCAGCATCTGCTGGTCTGTTTCCATGGCTGGTGGATGCCATAGGCGTTGGCTACATTATCACAACTCAAAATATTACTTCAATTTAATTAAGATTCCTTTAAACCTTTGATATTATGGTAGTGTCCCTTTAAGGGGTTGTCAATTTGTTTATTAGTTTAATTTGCTTTTTTGGTATTCTTCGAAGAATTCACTTTGACAAAGGATCATCTGGACTCGAAACATCAGCTCTTTTCTCTCCTTACAGATGCTGCCAGACCTGTTGAGATTTTCCAGCATTTTCTCTTTGGCTTCTGACATTGTGTTAGAAAGTAAGGGTCAGAGATTAGGAATGCTACATTCTGTGAATAAATCTGATATCAAGAAAAGAAGCCATGTTCCAACATGGTTTGGGGTCTAGTTAACAAATAGTTCATATCCTGGAGCAGCACCATAGCACAGTGTTTATCACTGCTGCCTCACAGTGCCTGGGACCCAGGTTCAATTCCTGGCATGGGTCACTGCCTGTGTGGAGTTTGTACATTCTGCCCATGTGTGTGTGGGTTTCTTCTCATTGCTCCAGTTTCTCCCACACTCCAAAGGTATATGCACTAGGTTGATTGGTCATGCTAAATTGCTCCTCAGTGTCAGAGAGACTAGCTACGGTAAATGTGTGAGGTTATGGGGATAGGCCCACATGGGATTGTTGTCAATGCAGACTCGATAGGCCGAATGACCTCCTTCTGCACTGCAGGATTCTATGATTCTATGATATTCACTCTGAGTAAAAAGTGACACTATTTTGTCGGATGTGCCTGGGTGCTGGAGTGGGTACCTTCTTCAATTCTAGCCCATTCAGATAAATTTTATCCCTTGCTGACTGGGAAATATTTAATTAATATATTTTCCTGTAGACTGAGAAATTGGCAGAAATCAATAATGTTACTCAGAAAATCACCAATTGGATGTGAATGAAAAGTATCAACTTCTCCACAATAAACATGGATCGGAAGCCATGTGCCAACACAGAAGTGAATTATTAGCACTAAATTATGGTGCAGGTAACGTGGGAATATGCGATGGAAGCATGTTAGTTAGAAATACGCTGATGAAAAGCCAAGGCCCAATTTCAGTCAATGTGACACTGGGCACTTCAGGTGTTTTTGGAAAATGTGCTTTAATGAATCTACCCACTCGCTGACTGACATTAATTCCAAACCACGTTCCAGCTCAGACAGATGATCTCAACAACAAAAGTTAAAACACACAATGTATGTAGAATCTAAAAACTGATATTCTGCACAAGTATAGCTGTGGAATTTGGCCAAAATCACTGCAGTGGTTTCCCAGGTGCCAGTGGCTTTTTACCTGCCTGGAGGAGATTCACTGTTGAAGTAGAATTTCTCTGAAATGAGACATTCAATTTAAGAAACTGGGGGAATGATGGTGTGATATTATCACTCAGAGGCCCTGACTAATGCTCTGGGGACATGGGTACAAATCTCATCATGGCTGCTGGTGCAACTTCAATTCAATTAATCACAAAAAGTCAAAAGATTTTTTAAAAATACTGAATAATTCTGATATTGAAAACCATTGTCTTAAGAACATAAGAACTATGAACAGGAGTCGGCCATCTGGGCCCTCGAGCTTGCCCTGGCATTCAAGTAGATCATGGCTGATTTTTTCATGGACTCAGCTCCACTTACCCGCCCGCTCACCATAACCCTTAATTCCTTTACTATTCAAAAATGTACCTTTCCTTGCCTTAAAAACATTCAATGAGGGAGCCTCAACTGCTTCACTGGGAGGGAATTCCACAGATTCACAACCCTTTATGTGAAGAAGTTCCTCCTCAACTCAGTCCTAAATCTGCTCCCCTTTATTTTGAGGCTTTGCCCCCTAGTTCTAGTTTCACCCACCAGTGAAAACAACTTCCCTGCTTCTATCTTATCGATTCCTTTCATAATCTTATATATTTCTATAAGATCGCACCTCATTCTTCTGAATTCCAATAAGTATAGTCTCTCCTCAGTCTCTCCTCATTGGCCAACCCTCTCAACTCCAGAATCAACCTAGCGAATCTCCTCTGTACCCCCTCCAGTGCCAGTATATCCTTTCTCAAGTAAGGAGACCAAAACTGTACACAGTAACTCCAGGTGTGGCCTCACCAGCACCTTATACAGCTGCAACATAACCTCGCTGTTTTTAAACTCCATCCCTCTAGCAATGAAGGACAAAATTCCATTTGCCTTTTTAATTACCTGTTCTACCTGCAAACCAACTCCTTGAGATTCCTGCACACGGATACCAGGTCCCTCTGCACAACAGCATGCTGCAATTTTTTACTGTTCAAATAGTCCATTTTGCTGTTCTTCCTACTAAAATGGATGACCTCACATTTACCAACATTGTACTCCATCTGCCAGACCCTTGCCCACTCACTTAGACTATCTCTATCCCTTTGCAACTTTCAGCATCCTCTTTGCATACTTTGCTCTGCCACCCATCTTAGTATCATCTGCGAATTTTGACACACTACACTTGGTCCCCAACTCCAAATCATCTCTGTAAATCATAAATAACTGCAGTCCAAACACTGATCCCTGAGGCACATCACTGATCTCTGATGGCCAACCAGAAAAACATCCATTTACCCCCTCTCTTTGCTTTCTGTTAGTTAACCAATCCTCTATCCATGCTAATACATTACCCGTAACTCTGTGCACCTTTATCTTATGTAGCATCTTTTGTACAGCACCTAGTCACATGCCTTCTGGAAATCCAGATACACCACATCCACAGCTTCTCCATTATCCACTGCACATGTAATGTTCTAAAGAATTCCACCAAATTAATCAAACATGACCTTCCCTTCATGAACCAATGTTGCATCTTGCCAATGGAATAATTTATATCTAAATGTCTCGCCATTTCTTCCTTGATGATAGGTTCAACCATTTCCCCTACTATAGAAGTTAAGCTAACCTGTCTATAGTTATCCTAGTAATAATGACCGTAAACCACCATCAAGTGATGCTAAAAGCCATCTAATGTCCTTTAGGGAAGGAAATCTGTCGGCCTTACCCAGTCTGGCCTACGTGTGACTCCAGAGTCACAGCAATGTGCTTGAGTCTTAAAAGCCCCTCACAATAGGAAAAAAGACTGTTTGAAGCAGGATTCTTATTTCCCTGTTTAACAGTACCTTTCCTCCTGGGCTCAGGAATGACCTAGCAAGCTGCTCGATTATGGTAATTAGGGATGGGCAATGGATGCCTGCCTTGCTAGTGACGCCAACATCCCACAAAAGAATCAAGAAAATAAATTGTAAATTCTGCTGCGTGACGAAACAATCGCTCCCAGCAATTGAAATAAACACAAAATGCTGGACACACTCAGCAGGTTAAGCAGCCTTCTGACAGTGTTGTTAGTTATTACGATTTCAGAAACAAAGCATAAGGGTGTCGCCGGAACACATTTATCACACTGAATATAACTGCTGCACCCTGTCAGAGGCTGTAAACCTAACTAGCAATAGAAAACAACTGGGAAAAACATGAGCCAATCTCCTTTTGTTTCCAAAGTGCATGAATCTTTTATAACTGATTGGAGCAGCTTTTAACAGCCCCATGAGGCGGTTGACCCAATTTCTTCACTCTTGCTTTCCGTCAATGTGAATCGCTCTCCCACTCCCCAAAGTGACTCATGTCACAACGTGTTAGAATATTGTCCTTTAACCTGTGTGACCTTTTCAGGGTCAAAGGAAATCCAATCGAGACGCAGACGATAAGGTCACCTTTCTCTAATGGGTGCAGAAATTCACGTGTTGATTCAGGAGATAACAAAGCAAATAAAAAAAAATTCAACCTTAATTAGCACCAACTTGACAATTTCATTCACAAAGACACAACTGGTAAAATGGAAGTGTTAGCGGGTGGGTGCCACTCCTGAGGTTGAGGAGGTGTCGATTGTTGAGATAATGCAACACCATTATAGAACTGATCGTAAATTCTGAAAAATATCAATTATTAATGACAAACTGTCCATTTCTAAAATGAATAATACATATCTTGGCTACACCTTATTCGGAGTGCCAAAACAGACCACCGACATGGCTGAACAGTTGGGAGAATTTGTTCTGGTCTACTACACATGATTCACAAGAGTAATGAAGATCGGGGCTATTTGGCTCATCTTAGTTCATCCACGCAGAGTGACCCTGAAGTCCCTTGCCCCAAGTGCAGTGTTTAACGTTCCTTGAATAATTGGATGATCTTTGCCTCTCGATGAGAGATTATTCTGAGCATTACTTCGTGTGCAATGGGGCACTTCCTGACATCTAAGTTTGCTTTTCACAAATATGCACCACTGTCCGCTTTCCATGATCACAGTTTAGTTAGAAATCATTCTCCAGGTACGCACTTTAAACACCATTTAGCAGAATATCCAATCATCACCTCACATTTGTCTCCTGTCCCATCTGTGTTCAGAATTCAGACTTTTTACCCTCACTTTGATCCCAGGCTGTGTCACACCATGAGTCACAGTGACTAAACCTGCACAGAGGATTCAGGCCATTCACTACATTTCATTTCAAGATTACTCCATTGTCTCTAAAATGCTGAGATTATGATAGGTGCTATATAAATGTAAGGAAATCTTTCGCTGGTTTGTTGACTGATTAAAGTAAAATTAAGTTTGATCGTATCTTTCTCTGACATGTCCTACTGTGCAGATCATAAGGTCTCATTGAAAGTACAGCTTAGAACAGGTTACTTGATCTAACTCATCTATTTTCAGCATTCCATTCACATTTTTTGATTTTTGCTCCAAAGTGGTTGGATATTTTGAGTATTTGGGTGACCCAGTTTCTGAAGTCTCAGCACTGTAGCATCATATGTGATGTACATGATGTCTGCCTTTTCCCAAGTGCAGTATTTTACATCCATCCTCCACTGAACCTTATCTGCCATCTGCTACTCTGACTACCTGTGGAATGTGTCTGTATTTTTAAGTTTGTCAGGAAATTCCTGTTGATTGGCTCTCTCACCTAATTCAATCTTTAGATTGAGGTGAAAAGTTCCAGAAGCACTTTCCTGTACAGCCCTGATGAGTAATAGTCCATGGTATACATTCTCATTCTCTCAAGAGAGGGATTTAATATATTTACACTATGGGGAAGATAGAACATAGAACATTACAGCACAGAACAGGCCCTTCGGCCTTCGATGTTGTGCCGACCAATATAAAAAGCAATGACCCTCCAAACTAAACCATTCCCTTCTCTTCCATATACTTATCAACTAACCTCTTAAACGCCACCAACTTGGCGCATCTACAACTGCTGCAGGCAGGGCATTCCACTCCCGAACCACCCTTTGGGTAAAGAACCTGCCTCTGATATCCGTCCTATAACTATCACCCCTTAATTTAAAACTGTGTCCCCTCGTGCTAGCTTTTTCCATCCTAGGAAAAAAGCTATCACTGTCCACCCTATCTAAACCTCTAATCATCTTATATGTTTCGATTAGGTCCCCTCTTAGCCGCCTCCTTTCTAACGAAAACAACCTCAAATCCCTCAGCCTCTCTTCATAAGACCTGCAAAGATATTTAATTATTTATGCCAATATTTAAAGCACAAATAAATACAAAGTATTTGCATCCCAATGACACCCAGTTGTACTTTGTGTCCACAATGCCAAGGAACAGATAGAAAAGTGAATGGACTGTATACTGAAGATGCTTGATGGAATTGGGGAAAAATTTTAATATTCACTGAAGCCTCAAGAATGATGGAGCAATAAAGTCACAGAGCTCTTTTCATCTAGGTTCCTCAGTACCACTGGATCTTATTTTTGTGCTGGCAACAAATGTTTATTTAAAATCAGAAGTTTGAAAGTTAGAAGGCCCAGTTTCAGGAATGAACCATTTCAAGTGCCCTGTAACCACACTGTGCATCTCTGGACACTGTACAGAACAGCTGGTTTCAGAGAGCTCAGGAGGCTAGCTTACATCTGCCTGGTATCCAGGACATGCCCATTCTGAAAAGGCACAGCCCAAACTAAGTCGGTGTTCTTGTTACAACATGTTTTTTATATTTACATTGTGTGTAATGAGTGAGATAGCTTCTGATTTAGTCATAATCAATTATGTCTGAATGACTTCTGAGTGTTCCAGTTTAGTAATTAACATTCAGTTTGATTTTCCAGGAACTGTACAATCTTGCCGAGATTATCTAGCTTTTCTGTGCTTATTTTGCAATGACTCATGGGGATTAAGGTAAGTAGCAATCAGATGATTGAAGAGATGCATTCTTTTTAAAGCTGACTCCTGAAATTGGCATCTTGGGTTGCAGGAAGGTTTAAACAGGCAGGTCAGATGAACAGATCAGCAACAAGTGGAACTTAACCCTGAAAACTGCAAAATGATGTACTTTGGAAGGAATAAGAAGACAAAGGAGTACTCAGTGAATGATAGGACACTAAGCTCATGGGAACAGAGCAATCTAGGGGTGATGGTCCAAACTGCCCTGAATGCAGCAGGACAAGTGAATAGGGTGATCAAGAAGGCAAATTGGACCCCTACCTTTATCAGTCATGGCATCAATTGTAAGAGCAGGGAGGTTACGTTGGAATTGAACAAAATGTTGGTGAGGCTGCAGCTGGATACTGTGTGCAGTTCTGGTCACCTTACTATAGGTGATTGCACTGGGGAGGGTGCAGAGGAGATCCGCCAGGATGCTGCCTGGGATGGAGTATTTGAGCGATGAAGAAAGACTGGATAGGTTTGTGTTGTTTTCATTGGACTAGAGAAGATTGCGGGGGGACATGATTGATATGTATAAGATTATGAGAAGTATGGATAGGATGAATAGGAAGCAGCTGTTGCCCTTATTAAAGCAACAATAACGAGGAGACTTAATTCTAGGGTGAGGGGCAGGAAGTTAGAGGGGATTTGAGGAAATAATTTTTCACCGGGGGTGGGGGGTGGGGGGAGCGGTGACGGGAATCTGGAATGTGCTTCTGGAATGGCAGGTTACTGGGAAGTTCAGAGGACCAGAGGGATGTAGTGGTGATGATCCACATATCCCTAAAGGCAGGACAGGTGAGTTGGGTGGTTAAGAAGGCAAATGGGACACGTATCTTTGTGAGTAATTAAATCAATTATAAGAGCAGGGAGTTTATGTTGGAATTGTACAAAACGTTGGTGAGGCCACAGCTGGAGTACTGGCAGGAAACCTAACAACCTTTAAAAAGTACCTGATGAGTATTGAAATGTTATAACATTCAAGATTAAGGGCCAAGTGCTGGCATGGGGTGAGTGTAGATTTAGTGTAGTTTTGTCAGTGCAGGCTCGCTGAGCCTATTGAGCCTATTGTTCTGTATGACTCAATAACTGTACATTTGTGAGCAATTGGAATCCAATCTTTGAAGTTTTTGTTTTGAGTTTTTTTACAAACTCTTTATGTAATGATCTTTAAAACTTGCTCTATCATTGTTGGGTCAGAATCCTAGAATTCCCTCCCTAACAGCATTGTGGGTGTACATACACCTCACAAACTGCAGTAGTTCGAGAAGGCAGCTCACCACCCCCTTCTCAAAGAAATAAATGACTTTCCCATGGCACCTGTCAGATGCCCAGATATTCGATTGGACCAAATAATTTTGATCTGGAACATCTCACTTGCAAGACATTGCCTGCTATCACTCTGATAAAGGAAAGAAGATGAAAGTTCTAACAATAATGACCTTTCCTTTTAGCAACTTCCTAACCAGTCCAGCTGAACCTTAATCAATCAGATCTCACTAGTGGTGTTTATAGCAAGATAACGGAGGAACATTATTGGAAAACTCTCACATGAGAAAATCTCTGACCCACAACGATGAGCAAAATATGGATCACATCCAAACTCATTAAGACAACACGGCCAAACATTGATTACCCAACAGCCTTGGTACTTACCTGCAAAAAAACCCCAGATCAAAATGTAACAAAGGTCCTGTGTTGGCGTCACCTAATCTCTCTCTTAAAGCTATGGAAATTTAACGAGGTTTGGTTGTTGTCACAAGCTGCAAATATTTAAACAGCGTAACATCCACCACTAACTATATATAACTGCTAAAAATAACACAACATCCTCTTGCAAAAGAGAAGAAAGGCTTGCGACATACCTTCAGCTCTGTACCTGGTCTACAAAAGACCTAGCTTTCTTCAGAAAACTTCACAAAGTTTTACCCTTTTATTTGACTTTATAATTGCAGATTGTTTCTCTAAATGCTCACCATTAATTGAAAAGTACTTGGTACAAGTCGAGGTGCAAGAATAACACTGTTCTGATATTAATTGTATCCCACTTTAAGGGTCAATCCTAATTGTGAGTTTTATTACTTGTGACCAACCATGAAATCTGTTGATGTTGAAAGAATGTGAAAATTGGCCAGGAAATGGTGAACTATTTAAGTGACAGGGATTGTGTGGAGTTCAATGGTAGGTCATCACTCTCGGATCCTCCAGAGGTCCAATCTCAGCTGTGTTCCAAGAAGAGAAAGCAAGGACTATCCCATTATCTTGTCCACAGGGAGATCAAATTGATGGAAACATTCTTTGGAGTTACTTCTAGTTCCTTACTTTCAAAGAGAGATTGCCACGTGAAGTGGAGGTGGGCTATCTCTCCCCATCATCCCTCTCCCCCCGACCCGCCAACTACTGGTCTCCAAAATCCAAGAAAATGAAAGGGAGGAGTGAGTCATTTTGTGTATCTATGATCTGACAGTGAGAGAGAAGATTAGACAGTAACCTTCCTGGGTGTTATGTGCTGTGAATACATGACCTATATAAAAAACCTGAATAGTTATAATATTGTATTCAAAGTTTCACCATTAACCATTTAACCTACTTTTAAATTTATAAATATCTTACTAATGTGCATCTATTAGCCGTGACTCAGTGGGTGGCAATCTCACCTCTGAGTCAGAAGGTTGTGGGTTCAAGCACTAAGCCTTGACAATTGAATGCATAATCTCAACTGACAGAGAATTCATCTCTCAAATCAACAATGATTTCAAACCCTGTTTATTCTCTCAGCCGGAGTTTATAACAATGTGTTCACAGTGTGGAGGCAATTCTGGCCAGCATTTATTATCCATCACTAACTGCCTTTGAGAAGGTGATGGTGAGCTGCCTTCTCGAGCTGCTGAGTTCTATGCAGTGTAGGTATACCAACAGTGCTGTTAGGGAGAGAGTTCTAGAGACAATGAAGGAATGATGGGCAATGGAATGCATCCCAAGGTTCTTAAGGAAATGGCAGAGGTGATAGTGGATGGCCTGGTAATTATCTTTCAGAATTCGCTGGACTCCGGGAAAGTGCCGGAAGATTGGAAAACGGCTAATGTTATGCCGCTGTTTAAAAAAGGTAGCAGACAGAAGGTAGGGAATTATAGGCCAGTTAGTTTTAACATCTGTAGTCGGAAAAATCTTGAATCTGTCGTCAAAGCAGAAATAACAAGGCACCTGGATATGAACTGTTTGATCAAACAGTCCCAGCACGGATTCGTTAAGGGGAAGTCATGCTTGACAAACTTATTGGAATTTTATGAGGAAGTGACTAGTGTGGTAGATAGAGGGGAACTGGTGGATGTGGTGTTTTTGGATTTCCAAAAGGCATTTGATAAGGTGCCTCACAAAAGATTTCTGCAGAAGGTTAAGGTGCAGGGAGTTGGGGGTAGGGTGTTAGACTGGATAGAGGATTGGTTGTCTAATAGGAAGCAGAGAGTAGGTATTAATGGGTGCTATTCTGATTGGCAACTGGTGACTAGTGGAGTGCCCCAAGGATCGGTGCTGGGGCCTCAACTGTTTACCATTTACATAGATGATCTGGAGGAAGGGGCTGAGTGCAGGGTGACGAAATTTGCTGATGACACAAAGATGAGTGGAAAAGCACATTGCGTGGAGGATGTGGAAAGCCTGCAGAGGGATCTGGATAGGTTGAGTAAGTGGGCGAGAACCTGGCAGATGGAGTATAATGTTAGCAAGTGTGAGGTTATCCACTTTGGTAGAAATAACGATAGGAAGGATTACTATTTAAGTGGTGAAAAGCTGCAGCATGTGATGGTGCAGAGGGATCTGGGAGTCCTTGTGCACAAATCGCAAAAACACAGTATACAGGTGTAGCAGGTGATTAAGAAGGTGAATGCAATGTTGGCCTTTATAGCGAGGGGGATAGAATATAAAAGTAGGGAGGTTCTGTTGCAGCTGTATAGGGTGCTGGTGAGGCTGCAGCTGGAGTACTGTGTGCAGTTTTGGTCGCTGCATTTGGGGAAGGATATATTGGCTTTGGAGAGGGTGCAGAGAAGGTTCACTGGGCTGATACCGGAGATGAGGGTGTTGGATTATGAGGAGAGACTGAATAGGCTAGGTTTGTACTCGTTGGAGTTTAGAAGGCTGAGAGGGGATCTTAGAGATGTATAAGATAATGAAGGGGATGGATAGGGTAGAGGTTGAGAGACTCTTCCCACTTAGCAAAGATAGCAGGACTAGAGGGCACAGCCTCAAAATAAGGGGGGGTGGGGAGGGGTTGGTTGAGATCAGAGTTGCTGAGGAATTTCTTCACACAAAAGGTGGTGAATCTTTGGAATTCTCTGCCTGTTGAAGTGATGGAGGTTTTCTCACTGAATATATTTAAGTCAAGAGTGGATAGGTTTTTGATTGACAAGGGAATTAAGGGTTATGGAGAGAAAGCGGGAGAGTGGTACTGAACCACTACAGATCAGCCATAATCTTATTGAATGGCGGGGCAGGCTCGAGGGGCTGGATGGCCGACTCCTGCTCCTATTTCTTATGTTCTTAATAGAGGACTTCTGTTTGGCCTACCACACACCCCCCTCCCCCCACTGTAAATCCTAGTCATTCAGTGCAGCTTGAGGGGAATCTCTCAATGGTGTTGTTCCCAACCATCTGCTGCCCTTGTCCTAGATGGTAGAACTCACAGATCTGGAAGGTGCTGCCAAAGGAACCTTGATGCGTCATCGCAATGCATTTTGTAGCTGATACAAAACAGCAGCTACTGTGCACTGGCGGTGGAAGGAGTGGATGTTTAAGGTGGTGGTTGGGGTGTGAATCTAGCAGAACTGCTTTGTCCTGGATGGTGTTGAGCTTCTTGAGTGTTGTTGGAGCTGCAGCCATCCAGGCAAGTGGAGGGTATTCCATCACACTCCTGACTTGTGCCTTGCAGTGGGAGTCAGGCCCTGATGTGATATTTCACCAGCCAATACTTTTCAATAAACTGACAACACTCATGAAAAGATGATCAAGTTATTACCATGCTGCTGTTTGTGGGGATTTGCAGTGAGCAGAGGCTATTGCATTTCTAACATTGCAGCAGTAAGTACATTTCAGTGGTTGTACAGCACGTTTAGACATTCTGAGGTTATGAAAGGTGCTAAATGAAAGTAGTTAATTTCTTTCTCTGGTTTGAGTTTCCTCAGGTTAAGATGATGAGCATGACAATCTTTTCCATTGGGCAGCTTTTATTGATTGACTAGAAAATAAACGATCAGAATACGAATCCTTCGTGTGACTTGTTGAAGCCAATATTCTCACCTTCCATGGGGACTAATTAAATAATGACTAATCGGAAATTGGAACTGTAAGTGGAGCTGTTATTTGTGTTTCTGGTTTTGATGGCTTGGTCTGTAAGTTGCGTGCAATAGATGGTCCAGCCAGCTTTGTTGAAGCTAGACCAACATTACTGTGGCTTTTGTTACAACGCGATGATGTGACTGTGAACAATGACAACTTTCAATACATAATTCAAGTTCAGGGAGCAGATCCCATGGATTTTAATCTTTTCTGAGGGTGTAAATACATCATTATAATGAAAGCTCCTTAGGCAACACATTCCAAACTGATGACCATTCCCCTGTAGAAGGCTAAGGGCAGCAGATACATGGGAACTCCATTGCTTAGAGGTTCCCCTTCAAGCCATTCACCACCCTAGCTTGGAAATATATTGGCCATTCCTTCACTGTCACTGGGTCAAAACCCTGGAACTTCTTCCCTCACAGCACTGTGGGTGTACCACTGGGACTGCAGCAGGCTCAAGAAGGCAGCTCACCACCACCTTCTCAAGAGCAATTAGCGATGGGCAATAAATGTTAGTCTAACCAGTGACATCCATTTCCGAACAATCAATAAAATAAATCTCCCTTTAGAACAGGTGCCAAAAATCAGTTAACAGGAGAGAGAGGAAAGACAATTTTTATTAGTTAGTTAGGTTGGTTAGTTGGTTAGTTAGTTTGGTTAATTAGATTAGTTAGGTTCTTCTCTGTTCGCTGTCCATCATGATAACATAAACTGAGCTTGAAACACTGCAAGCTCTGTCTGATAGAACTTGTATAATTTTGTGCCTCAGTGTTTTCTCCATTTCAAAATAATGAGAAGCTAATTCCACCCGGTTGAAATTGAAATTCAGAGTCTCAAACTCGAGCAACGGAGCTGCATGGCCTTTGGACGAAGGGTTCCTATTGTGAGGCAGGAATTGTAAATGTGTTTGACAGGAATGGGTTTTTGAGCCAGTCACCTTCACCTAGTAAAGAAACAAAGCAAAACTCAAACACTCAAACCCCAGGTAGACAGTACGGGACACGCTGAGTTTGTGTGGTCCCATTCTCAGGAGTGAAAGGGTTAACTTCCTTATCTATAACAAGCAGAATAAATTCCAGTAAAGAAGCACTGTGAAGATTTCCTGCTTTCTTACCATATATCCTATTTTTACTCCGTGCTGTGACAGCTCTTTCCTTGACATCAAGAGATTTCCTGGTGTTTTATCTCTAATGTTCATAGAGCTGATGGCAGGGTGCAGTCTTTTCGAGAGGGGATGGAACCTGATATATTTCAGCAAAGTTTTTGTGATTTAAAAGCCACAGTGGAGGCTTTAGTTAGGCTCCTTAAGCCTATGGAGAGAAAGAGGAACCGGTATACAAACGGGCAAAGTGTAATAAAACTGACAATGACTGGTCCCTTTAAGTTGAGTGAGCAGGGAAATCATGTCAGCTTTTAGCTGGCTTGAACTGAATGGCATTTTCTGGACCATATTTAAATAATCTTTTAGCATTGATGTAAAGAATGAAGAACACCTGGAACAACGGAAGAGTTTATTTATCTCTTTAAGATGATCAAAAGCTGAAGTTAGATCTTAAACTCAAAGACAACTCATTGTGGCTTCAGCAAGGAACAGTCTGTGAATCATGGTAATTAATAAAGCTGTGTACAAGACAAGGGTCGGATTGGACCAATGCCCACGTCTATCCTCTGGCTCTAACTGACATTCCTCCCCATCCCAGGACTTGCCTTCTTGATCCCAATTGACTCAGCTTCCCACGCTGGCTCTCTATAGGGTCTGATCCAAACACATGGCATGCAAAGGATTGTCTCTTTAAAGGACCATATTACTATGCAATGGATGCCCCTATACTTGTAAAATATATCAGTTCAAGGGACTGGGTGGTCCAGATGCATGACTTCATTCACCTCTGGGGCTTGGATTAAAATGCATGGTGTTATCATAAATTTAAATTCTTCCTTTGTCTTTTTAAATACTGATCCTTCTAGACACTCACACATCAAGGTCAGGCCTTTGTAATATGTCAGTGATAGAAATTGTAAAGATAGTTCTGAGCAAAGGAGTCTTGGAAGAGTGCAGAACGCTGTGCCGTGCTAATAAGCAAATAGCCTCTTGTCATAATAGACAGTGTGACCTGAATGCCAATCTCTCTTCAACAATCAGTATTCCAACAGGAAGTTCAAATCACTAAAGATGCCTTGAACAGAACCAGGTGTCCCATTCCCAGTCCATCACCTCGGAATCCAACCAGGAATTACTGCGTTCCTATCAGAAAGCCACTAACTGCTGTTCCATGCAGCACAATAAACAACACTATTTAATTTGTTTAATCAAGTCTTGATTTTGCACATCACTGGCAGTAATGTAAAGATTAAAAGGATGAGTCTGGGTCCCTGAATAGTCATTGTTGTATATCCACGAAACAAAGTAATAAAAAACCTGACAATTTATAATTTTAAATCCATTTACTGTCCAATTAAATCCATTAATAACGAGCATGCAAAGATGTAAATGATTGAAGGGAATTTGCATTTTTTTAATAACAGTGAGTGGTTACAAAGATCTGGAGTGGATCAGTTTGGGTGGGCAGTCACTTCCACTATTAAAATGTAAATGCAATTTGCTGATAAACATTACAGAAAACTGAAAGCAAGAGAAAATGGAGCCTGAGATGCAGTTTTTTGGAAACGTTGAACTGACTCTCTTCATATTTCATATCAATCTCTGAACGGTTTTAGCATTATTTTCAAATTGCTAACGCTGTGGGGACACAGGTTCAAATCCCACCAAGGCAGCTGATGGAATTTAAATTCAATGAATGAATCTGGAATGGAAAGCTAGTCTCGGTAATGGTGAGCATTGTCAATTGTTGTAAAAACCCTAGTATCCTTTAGGGAAGGAGATCTGCCATCCTTACCTACACGTGACTCCAGACCCACAACATTGTGGTTAACTCTTAACCATTCTCTGAAATGGATGAGTAAGCCTTTCAGTTCAAGGGCAATAAGGGACAGGCAATAAATGCTGGCCCAGCCTGCGACACCCATGTCCCATAAACAGATAAGAAAGATTCCAGGGACAAAGTAAAGAAAGAATACTCCATCTGGCATTTTTCAGCAACAATATTATTCAGAGTTTATATATAAGTCTGCGGAAGGTGCCTATTTTGCTTAAATATACAATTCCAACAGTAAATTTTCTATTTATGTTTCATTGGCACCATCTCCTCATTCATCACAAAATGAGTGAAATATACAGAAATAAAGGGCAGCTTGTTGGGAAAGACAAGCCACTGAGATTCTGATGCAGACTTCAAGAAGCATAAAGGAGAACATAGACTACATCTACATCAACTGGCAAAAACTTGGAAATAATTAAGAGCTTCTAGTTTCAAGGTGTTCAGATCACCAACAACCTATCCTGCTCCCTCCATGCCGACACTATAGTTAAGAAAGCCCACCAACATCTCTACTTTCTCAGATGACTTAAGAAATTTAATTTGTCTGCTATGATTCTCACCAACTTTTACACTTGTACCAAAGAAAGTTCTCTTTCTGGTTATATCACAGCTTGATATGGGGGCTCCTGCTCTGCCCAAGATCGCACAGAACTATAAAATGTCATGAACGTAGCCCAATCCATCAAGCAAACCAACTTCCCATCTATTGATTCTGTCTACACTTCCCGCTGCCTCAGGAAAAGCCGCCAGCATAATTAAGGACCCCACGCACCTCGGACATTCTCTCTTCCACCTTCTTCCATCAGGGAAAAGATACAAAAGTCTGAGGTCACATACCAGTTGACTCAAGAACAGCTTCTTCCCTGTTGCCATCAGACTTTTGAATGGACCTACCTTATATTAAGTTGATCTTTCTCTAACCTTAGCTATGACAATAACACTATATTCTAGCCTTTCCTTTTCTATGAATGGTATGCTTTGTCTGTGTAGCAAAGTGCAGTGGAGTGGACATGGAGAGGATATTTCCACTAATAGGAAATACTAGAACCAGAGGACATAACCTCTGGCTAAAGGGACAATCTTTTAAAACAGAGATGAGGAGGAATTTCTTCAGCCAGAGAATGGGGAATCTGTGGAACTCCACCACAGAAGCTGTGGAGGTCAGGTCATTGAGTGTCTTTAAGGCAGAGATAGATGGGTTCTGGATTAACAAGGGGATCAGGGGTTATGGGAAAAGGCAGGAGAATGAGGATGAGAAAAATATCAGCCATGACTGAATGGTGAAGCAGACTCGATGGGCTGAGTGGCCTAATTCTGCTCCTATGTCTTATGGTCTTTTGGTCCTGTAGTGCACAAGAAACAATACTTTTCAATAATACATGTGATAATAATAAATCAAAACTGAAAAGCTCAAATTCATAGTATTCCAAAGGCCTGTAAAAGCTTAATAACTTCACAGAAAATTGGGAAGTTTGGCAGTATTGGGAAACAGAAACTTCAATGAAATGAATAACGTATTTGGACGGGAATCTCTGCATCTCCCATCTCTCTGGCTGATCACAACTGATTCTCTGGTAACCCGCTGTCCAGCTCTTAACTTCCCCTCTCAATCTGAGAGCAATCTGACCACTTATCCCATCTCCCAGGCTAACCCATGTAGCTCCCTGCTTTGTGTATCAATCAGGGTTTGGGACCCCTCTGGACTTGTCCCACAGTACAGGAAGTCAAAATCTCACCTTTATTGAGCTAACTGTTAGATTTGGCAATATCTGAATGATGGCAAATATTCAAAAGTGTGACTGACCGGTGTCGAACCAATCTCTCTTGCAGCACTTCCCAGAAGCATTAAATATGTCAAAAATCACACAAAGTAATTGCTGTGGCATTACTTGACTGATTAAATGTAATGCGAGTGATCCCATTAATGGTTATTTAAAGAGTCGATGCCTTTGCTAAAATCTAATTTCAGAATCTTTCTTTAGTTAGAGGAAGGAGGAGGAGTCAGAAGGATTAGTCATCACAATTGTACCTTGTTCAAACAAGCTGATAATGGAATTCTGTTCAATTTCTATCACTTTTGTGTGTGGAAATAGATGAACAAAGATTTGATTTTCTCCTGGGATTGCTGTCTCTTTAAATCCAGTTAATAAATAATATTAATAAAGTAGGTAATTGGGAAGAATCGATCATATTTGACATGGGGTGATTGTTTTATACCCACTCCAGTTACACAAAGTCACACCTGCAGCTGCACATTGCTGCCACTTGATGGAGCTTCACTCACTCTGGGAGCTGAAAGAGACATTTCACTCAATGAGCAATGGCACAGGAGGTCATCCAGTCAGCAAGAAATCAATTGGCCCCAAAACACAGGTCAGAAAATCAGCAGCCAACAAACCCCAGGGCACAACGTGCTGCTTGGCAATTCTGGTGTCAAGATCTTTGGAAAAATAGCTCTTTCTAGAGATTAGAATCTTCTGCTCAGGTTGCTTTGATCCTTAACATTGTGCAAGAATTTTCCGCTGTCAGAATAGGGTCAATGTTACTGAGACTGTCAGCACAGTCATAATAGGGTCAGTGTTATTGAGACTGTCAGTACAGTCATAATAGGGTCAGTGTTACTGAGACTGTCAGTACAGTCATAATAGGGTCAGTGTTATTGAGACTGTCAGTACAGTCATAATAGGGTCAGTGTTAAAGAGACTGTCAGTACAGTCATAATAGGGTCAGTGTTATTGAGACTGTCAGTACAGTCATAATAGGGTCAGTGTTAAAGAGACTGTCAGCACAGTCAGAATAAAGATGATCAGAGTGTGACAGATGACTGGTCTCCAAGGGGGAAAAGCAATTCAGTTGTATTCGCTTGTGTGACTTACATTGAATGCAAAAGAACTGAAGGAAGCCATTTGGCCAATTATGTGGTGCTACCTCATTGAAAGTTTCATCCAATCGATTGGCCTGCTCTTTAGCTAATCTCCTGTAAATTACATGTCTTCCTAACTGAGCAACGGGTCTTGCTGTTCCCCTCCTGTGTGACACCATAGTCAGTGCAAGTATCTCTCAGTCCAGGTGTAGATCCAAGTTCTGGTCCTTATTTCTCAGTATATAGTACCTGAATCCATCTGCTTTGGTGGGCTGATGCTGAGATATCAATGCCAGTCATACCCACAGTCTACCCTTAGGCAGCACCTTATTAAAGAAGATATTATTGATAATGTTCACTGCACAACAGCTAATGATGTGCCAAATACATCTAAAAAATTTAATTAAAATATAATTAAAATTAAATTATCTGTTTTTTTTCCTGTATGTGGAGCAGCTGCTCTTTATAATTGAAGCCACTCTGTTTTTTAATCTTCTGTCTCTGTTTGTGTTTGTTTTGTGAAGATTAGCATGCTGAGTTCCCCTCTCCTTCAATAATTAACATGGAGATTTGGCCTTTATTATTTTCCGCCATTTAACAAGTGTCTCCAGCTCCATTTACCTCTGCTTACAGATGTAGTCGTTTGTTCACTCTGAACTAACACTCATTTAAAACCCATTTAATCGTACCAGCCGAGGCAAGTTAGCGAACAGAGTAAATTTTAGATCAAAGTAAAACGTTCTTGATGATAAAACAGTTTCTAATCTATCGGACATTCAGCAGATCTGACACACAGAGACAGAGCAAATCATTCAGTTCAATAAAAACAACTTCCCAAGGAATGACTTGGATTCCAATGGAATCCATACCTATTGCTGAGTGCAATCAGGCTGAGCTGTGGGACATCACTGCAGGCCGTCATTGCGGACATTACTGGGGGACATTACCAGCCCTGCTCCTGTACTCAATGCTCCGCTGCGAGAGTCAGTGCTGAGGGAGTCCTTCCTTCCTGCATCTACCTTGTCTAATCCTGTTACAATTTTATAAGTCTCTATAAAATTCGCCCTCATTCATCTGAATTCCAGTGAAAACAATCCATACCTCATCAATCTCTCCTCATACATCAGTCCCCTCATCCCTGGAATCAGCCTGGTAAATCTTCGCTGCACTCCCTCGAGAGCAAGAACATCCATCCTCAGAAAAGGAGACCAAAACTGCACACAATACTCTTGGTGTGGCCTCACCAAGGCCCTGTATAATTGCACCAAAGATGTAGAGATGCCAGCATTGGACTCGGGTAAAAGACAGTAAGAAGTCTGACAGCACCGGGTTTAAGTCCAACCAATTTATTTGATAGTAAACTCACAAGCTTTCGAGGTTATCCTCTTTGACGAAGAAGTCGAAACACCTCAAAAGCTTGTGAGTTTACTATCAAATAAATCGGTTGGACTTAAACCTGGTATTGTCAGACTTTTTACTGTAATTGCACCAATATATCCCTGTTCCTGTACTCGAAAACTCTCGCAATAAAGGCCAACATACCAATTACCTTCTGTACTGCCTGCTGTACCTGCTACTTGTTTTCAGCGACTTGTGTACAGGGATACCCTGGTCCCTCTGCACACTCCCCTCTCCCAATTTACAGCCATTCAGGTAGTAATCTACCTTCTTGTTTTTGCTTCCAAAGTGAATAACCTCACATTTATCCAAATTATACTGCATCTGCTATTGATTCACCCACTCACCCAACCTGTCCAGATCATTCTGAATGATCTCTACATCCTTATCACAGTTCACCCCCCCACCCAACTTGATATCATCTGCAAACTTTGAGATGTTACATTTTGTTCCCTCATCCAAATCATTAATACATATTGTGACTAACTGGGGTCCCAGTTACTGCCTGCCAATTTAGAAAGCACCCATTAATTCCTACTCCTTGTTTCCACTGTGGCAGCCAGTTTTCTATCCATCACAATGCATGTCCTCCAATCCTACGCACTTAAATCTTGCACAGGGCGTTGTCAAATGCTTTCTGAAAGTACAAATATACCACATCGACTGCCCCCCCTCTTGTCAACTCTAATAGTTACATCTTCAAAGAATTCCAATAGATTTTTCAAGCATGATTTCCATGTCATAAATCCATGCTGACTCTGTCTGATTCTGTCACTGCTTTCGAAATGCTCTGCTATAAAGTTAAACTATAAATTAAGATAAAATAAAAGATGAGAAATTGATGCTGATATCAGCAAGTGTATTGGGATTGTGGGGAGACAGGTGTGGAGGAAACAACATCTGTCCAAGTCAATGAAGAGTGAACCTAAACTGAGTTCCAGTTTCAGCCACACAGTCACTGAACAGGCTGCAGACATGGGCAATGAAAGCATTGGGCAATTGCTCATTGTACACATGAAACAGGATTGAAAAGCTACTTGCATCTTCAATGGGTCACACTTAGAGCTCAAGTCAGAAAGCTGTGTGTTTTAGAGATTTGAACAGAAAACCCAGGCTGACACTGTCAGAGGGTCAGTGCTGAGGGAGTGCCGCACTGTCAGAGGGTCAGTGCTGAGGGAGTGCCGCACTGTCAGAGGGTCAGTGCTGAGGGAGTGCGCACTGTCAGGGGGTCAGTACTGAGGGAGTGCCATACTTTTGGAGGTCTCATGGTACTATTTGATGATGAGCAGAGGAGTTCTCCCTGGCATTCCTGCCTCAAACAGCATCACAGAGCAGAGTATCTGGCCTTTATTGTGTTGCTGCTTATGGGAGCTTGCTGTTTCTCAATAATACGATAACTTCATATACACTTCATTAGCTGTGAAATGCTTTGGACTGTCCTCAGATCAATGTGACTCAGAGTCATACAGCTTTACAGCAATGGAAACAGGCCCTTCTGCCCAACTTGTCCAAGCCATTCAGTTTTTACCATTAAGCTAGTCGCAATTGCCCATCTTATGATGGGTAAATGCGAGCTCTTTTTCCTGAAAGTTATTTAGCAGTTGTGCAATGTTAATCTACCCTCTCTCCACAACGGGGTAACTGCTGCTTTTCACACCCCTGCCCCCAGGGATATTCAAGTGATCACGCTGAAACAGCCAATGACAGCAGCTCTAGTCATTTCATTCAACCCATTGGATCTACCTTTAAACTGACAGCATGCTGGGACGCAGCCTAAGATCAGCACCAATGAATTGTTCATGTCTATGTCACTGTGCACCTAAATTCTCCATCCAGTGAGTGTACATATTAGAAAGTATACTGGCCCCATCTTATACAACAATTTGAGCAGTAGGCATTCAGGCAACAATGCAACGTGAGGTTAGTTAGCCTGGATTATAAGAGATCCTCAGTGTGTCACTTTGATTCTCTGAATCACCCAGCATTATTGTAACAGATTTCACACTTCCAAGCTTAGAAATATAGAATGGAGTAGACCATTCAGCCCAACAAACCTCCTCCCCCATTCACTATGACCATGGCTGATTGGACATTTCAATGTCTTTTCCACTCACTATCTTCATAATGCTTTATCTTATTGTTAACCAATCTCAGCATTAAACACACTCAATGACTGAGTTTCCACTACCGTCTGACCATTCACTGAGTACAGAAATTTCTCCTCATTTCTGTCCAAAGCAATATCCCCCTTATTTTGATTGATGAGTTGGCGGTTCCTGGACAGAGTGATGTGAACAGTTGGCCAGGATGACAGTTACTCAACTACAAGTCAGTAAGTGTCAGGAGAATATTCAGGTGCTGAATTACAACTTTTACACAAGACTGTAGCACAATAGCAAAGCACTTAGTTGATCTTTCTCTATAGCCTAGCTACGACAGTAACACCACATTTTATACTCTCTCCTTTCCTTCTCCATGAACGGTATGCTCTGTAGCGCACAAGAAACAATATGTGCAAGAAATACTGTATGTTAATACATGTGACAATAATACATCAAATGAAATCAAAAAAATCAAAATCTTATTGGTTTAGTGAAATGGTTTTGCTATTTTATAAACACTAAATGACAAACATTGTCACTAATACCTTAATATCATGAGCCACAGAATTAATTTATAAAATTCTTGTGCCTTTACAGCATAGAATCTGGCCATTTTTTCCATGTCAAAGTCATGTTTGTCCTACTTTATCCCAATCTCATGAGCAACAAGATTTCTATTTAAAAAAATATTCATTTTGGTGTTATATTTTAAGAAACTAAATCAATAATGACAGTACACAACCGTACAGCCCAGCCAAGATCAAGTTCAATAACAACCTGCTGACCCTCTGATCACCAGGAGCACAGGAAGAGTTCAGAGAACTTCTCAGAAAAGCTAAGAAACTGAAACTGGAAACACAAGAACATTTCCTCCGACAGATCATTGTCGAATGATGTGTGTTGGAGGTGCTTGGCAGGGTGAGGGGAGGGAAAGATCTATCAGAGTAAAACTGAATTATTCACCTATCACACATTCAGCTAACATTATTTAACAAGTTGGTTCTGAATAAGAGTTCCTCTTGCTAACACTGCCTTATGGATACTTCAGTAAGAAGTCTCACAACACTAGATTAAAGTCCAACAGTTTTATTTGGTAGCAAAAGCCAATGGCTTTCAGAGCGCTGCTCCTTTGTCAGGTAAGCGAAGGAGCAGTGCTCTGAAAGCAAGTGGTTTTTGCTACCAAATAAACCTGTTGGACTTTAACCTGGTGTTGTGAGATTTCTTATTATGTCCAATGCCAGCATCTCCACATTGTGCAAAATTACACAGACTATTTAATTTGAAGTGATTAACAATTGCTGTTAACCACCAGGAACTATCTGCTGTTATAGATTATTCAGTAAAGCGGTACTTTTTAAACATAAGAGCTTGCTGATTCATGTTCCAGGACCACACACTCACAATAACGAAACTGATGTGAGTTTAGTACCTTTCACACAGGGAACTCTGTGTCACAGAAACCAGAGTTTCTCACAGAGTGTTTCCAGCATTTTCTCTGTTTAACACAAAATATTAACTTTTCTCTTTTTGTAGATGCTGACACAGGAAATGTGTCAAACTGTAGATCATATTACACAGGCTGCCCTGGTCAGTGATCACAGGAAGTGATAGTGAGAAAGCAGGGAGCAGGCAGATTGATGTGTTGTAGTGTGTGGTGTGCTCATCCTGGGAGAAGCTGCACATGACAACAACCGGTTAAAAGCTGCAGTCAGTGGGATGAAGAATCTCAGCACCTGTCCTCTGTTTGCAGGTAAGAAAGAGGTTTTGCTGTGTCCTTTAACCCTCTCAGCACCGATTCTGTTCTTTCCAGAAAGTTCAAGTGATAAGATTGGGTTGTTTTAAACTCTCTATCTCCACATTACCGGGGGAAATAATACCCCCAGAATCAGTGTGATTAACTCTATAGATACAGCCAGCAGATTTGGAAAGGAGCCCACCTGTTTTAGCCATTAGGATCTATTTAATGTGTAACTCCTCTGATGTAACTCGGATACTGACTGCCATTTTTGGGGAGTTGATCAAATCCTGAACTCTGCTCACTCTGAGCAGTTCCCTGAGCAATGGAAATGGGATCCAGTCAACATGTAGAACTTTTCCTGTGGGCCCAGCCTGGCACAAGAGGAATGTCCACACAAAAATAATCCTAACTAACTTCCTGCCCACAACCACAGCTCCAGGCCAATCCCTACTGCTGAGTGCATCAGGTGTCTGTGTGAAACCTGCAGCTCACCTGATAATGTAAGTGAGCAGGAGGAGGCACTCCAGTCTCACAAATCTGTTGTGTCATTCAACTTGACCATGGCTGATTTGTCATTCCACGCTGTTTTCCCACCTTTAGTCCACATCTCTTCATTCCCTTATCCAACAGGAATTTTATAGTCTTAGAATTTTTGACTGCGTCCAGCATCAACAGCTTCTTCTAAGGGAGAGTTCCAGATTTCCACTAGCCTTTGTGTGAGGAAATGCATCCTGAAATCACTCCTAAATGGCCTAACTCTTGTTTTAAGAGTTTTAAGGTTATCCGGTCTTGTTCTGGACTCTCCTCTCGAATCCCACACGAGAAAAACACTTCTCTCTCTTATTTTCACTCCTTTAACATTTTAAACTCCACAATCAGATCATCTTTCAATCTTCGATAATAAAGCGAATGTAGCCAAGTTTAGATATTCTGTCCATGTAATTTAATCCTTTAAATCAAGGACTGCAGAACAGAACATTTTTGAAAGTTTAATTTTAACCCAGTATTTATTACATATAACTGCCTGAAGCAGATCATTTACCGGAGCTCTCAACACCAACAGGTGATTTTAAATTTAATCTTCCTGAAATTTATTTGCAGCAAAACTGGTTTAATCCATCCATTCAAATAATCTGATTGGCTCTGATACCTTCAGTCCCATTCTCCACAGCTGAAATTCTCCGGCCTTTCCTGCAGTTAGGATTTTCCAGTTCCGCTGCAGTGAATGGAGATTTGGCTGAGCAGCAAGTTCTCCATTCTCACTGTCAACAGGGACAGGGCGATCAAGATTGGAGAATTGTGGCCAAAATTTAACTAGTTCTGATTGAGTTTCAGAACTTTTAGTCTTGCACTCATCAGAACAGTTTGCAAGAAATTACCAATTATTAAGGGAACAACCGTTCCTATGGCAGGAGAAGAGAGTGTAGATTGGTTGGCAGGTGGACTCTAATTGTTGGAGGCATTCATGATGTGGCGATGCCGGTGTTGGACTGGGGTAAACGCAGTAAGAAGTCTCACAACACCAGGTTAAAGTCCAACCAGTTCATTTGATGGTAATTCCACAAGCTTTCAGAAACGGTGTTTTTTCATCAGGTGTGTGAGAATCTTCCTGGTTGGACTTTAACCTGGTGTTGTGAGACTTCTTACTGTTGGAAGCATTGCCATGGAGAATGCATCAGGGAACAGTTAACTGCCAAACCTTTTTTAAAAATTCAAACCAGATAAGTTGACTCTCATCAAGACATTGTCATGGGGAATGAACCAGAGAATTGCTGCCCCCAAACCTTTGTTTAGTTGAAAAAGGCACAAAATGTGGACCGGTTCTCTCTGTGTGTAAAGGACAGTGTCCTGTGTGATATATGTTGCTTCTAGCACGCTTATTTGCGTGGACACAGAGCTGGGCTGATAATTTGAAATTGATTTTTGGTGTAAATCTTAGTACAATCAGGGCTGTTTAGCAAGCATTGTCCAATTATAGAATGGCTACAATTTATCCAAGTAAAGAGTCTTCAATATTCCATCAAAAAGACAGAGCCTTTAATGATCAATTTTCCTCTGGGCTTTAAAAAGTGCAACCTCTGGACTTCAACTCAAGCCATGTACATTTTCTTTCTAAATTCTTCAACTAGGACCTTATGTTGTAAAGCAGGTGAATGAGGGGCTACGGTGCACAGATAGGGCAATCTGTCACCCAAAGTTTACCACCAGACCAATTTAATCATCATTTACAAATCTTTTCTCATCTGACCACTAAGATCCTGAAGTTTCCAGCAATTATTGGAGAAGGACCAAAAAGAATGATTTTCCCTGACAAAGGGGCAGCACTGCGAAAGTGTATGATTTCAAATAAAGCTGTTGGACATAACCTGTGTGACCTCTCATCTTGATATTTAGTGCAGGAACCCTGAGGACAAGTTCTGCATTTGCCCTCAGTCATTGCAGCATGTTTGACTCAGGGAGAAAAAGCCGCTCCAGAGGAACGTCCCGATTGCAGAACGCCCAACCAAGTGGACTCTGAACAGGAGGGAGACGACGTACAGCATTCAGGGATCGAGGGGGAAATTCCATTTGGAAATTCATTCTTCTCAAAACCCAATATGAATCTTTGCTCCCTCATAACAACAATGGCCAGAACACAACTAAATAACAACAGATGGTGCTGGCAATGCGATGCTGCCCATCCCCCAGCCCTCGGCCCACTGACTCCAATTCTCCAAACTCGGGGAAGTTTTTATCAATTCTCTCTGACTCACCAGCTGTTCCAATAGCCAGGCAAAGCCATAAAGGCAGCTGCTGTTTGTTTAAAAGTTTTTATAGTTTCATGTACAAACAAATGTCGCTGTACCTCCTGTTAACACGAGTCACTATGATTCATATATATTACCAGGTCAATCGATCACCACTTCCCTGTCTGTGCACAACACGTTTCTATTTATTATCTACTGATCTGAATAAAGTACAAGCTAGATATACATATTAAAAGGCAGATATATAAATGATGCTGTTTGTTCTAACCTTGGCTTGAGACTTTTCTCCATTTGTACAATGCATCAAAGGTTTATTGTCTGATAGGTGAGTCTGTTATGACCTCTGCCCTTAAACCCATTTACAATTGGTTCAGTTGATATCACTTTCACCTCTCATTCAGAAGGTCATAGGATCAAACCCACTCCAGAGATTTGAGAGTGATATGTGCAGGTCAGTGCCGAGGTAGTGCCGCACTGTCAGAGGGTCGGTGCCGAGGTAGTGCCGCACTGTCAGAGGGTCAGTGCCGAGGTAGTGCCGCACTGTCAGAGGGTCAGTGCTGAGGGAGTGCCGCACTGTCAGAGGGTCAGTGCCGAGGTAGTGCCGCACTGTCAGAGGGTCAGTGCTGAGGGTGGCCGCACTGTCAGAGGGTCAGTGCTGAGTAGTGCCGCACTGTCAGAGGGTCAGTGCCGAGGTAGTGCCGCACTGTCAGAGGGTCAGTGCTGAGGGAGTGCCGCACTGTCAGAGGGTCAGTGCTGAGGGAGTGCCGCACTGTCAGAGGGTCAGTGCTGAGGGAGTGCCGCACTGTCAGAGGGTCAGTGCTGAGGGAGTGCCGCACTGTCAGAGGGTCAGTGCTGAGGGAGTGCCGCACTGTCAGAGGGTCAGTGCTGAGGGAGTGCCGCACTGTCAGAGGGTCAGTGCTGAGGGAGTGCCGCACTGTCAGAGGGTCAGTGCTGAGGGAGCGCCGCACTGTCAGAGGGTCAGTGCTGAGGGAGTGCCGCACTGTCAGAGGGTCAGTGCTGAGGGAGTGCCGCACTGTCAGAGGGTCAGTGCTGAGGGAGCGCCGCACTGTCAGAGGGTCAGTGCTGAGGGAGTGCCGCACTGTCAGAGGGTCAGTGCTGAGGGAGCGCCGCATGTCAGAGGGTCAGTGCTGAGGGAGTGCCGCACTGTCAGAGGGTCAGTGCTGAGGGAGTGCCGCACTGTCAGAGGGTCAGTGCTGAGGGAGTGCCGCACTGTCAGAGGGTCAGTACTGAGGGAGCGCCGCACTGTCAGAGGGTCAGTGCTGAGAGAGTGCCGCACTGTCAGAGGGTCAGTGCTGAGGGAGTGCCGCACTGTCAGAGGGTCAGTGCTGAGGGAGCGCCGCATTGTCAGAGGGTCAGTGCTGAGGTAGTGCCACACTGTCAGAGGGTCAGTGCTGAGGGAGTGCCGCACTGTCAGGGGGTCAGTACTGAGGGAGTGCCGCACTGTCAGAGGGTCAGTGCTGAGGGAGTGCCGCACTGTCAGGGGGTCAGTACTGAGGGAGCGCCGCACTGTCAGAGAGTCAGTGCCGAGGGAGTGCCGCGCTGTCAGAAATGCCGTCATTCAAGTAAGATGTTAAACTGAGGCCCCTTTTGCAATCTGAGATGAACGAAAAGGAACTCCAGGGCTCTTTTTGAAGAATATTGGGGAGTTATTTCCAGGGTCTGGGCCAATATTTATCTCTTACCTACCTCACAAAAGAACAAATCATATCATTGTTATCACACTGCTATATGTGAGATCTTGCTATGTTAAAGCTGGCTGCTATAACAATACAATATTATAACAATACACTATTACAATAGTGCCTACACTTGAGGGAACTTTATTGGCTGAAAGTGCTTTGAGAATTCAGTGATCATCAAAGGCGCTATCTAAATGTAAGTCTGAGATCTCATTGATCTAACAGACCAATCAGAAAACAGGAAAGCAGCACAGAGACCAATCAGCATTGGGTGAAATGCAGTTTGGGTGAAGGTAGGATTGGCACCGGGTGAAGCTAACGCTACGGATTTCAGCTGAAGCTGCAGTTTACTGACTGCCATTCTCAGTTTAATATTTCATTCACAGTGCATCAACCGCAGTGAAACAGTAACTTAATTCAGCAACGTTTACCCACACTCAATTCCCACAATTTGAGAGTTTTCCTTTTCCTAGCCGAGGTCCCGGATTTTCTGCTCTGGATTCCCATCATTTTCAGGAGTCAGTTGAATATCTCTCAATGGTCCAACCAGATGAGTGCAAATATCCCTGAGCAGAGGATTCAGGAGCAAAGCTACAGCCGAGAGGTACAATCCAACGGGAACATTCCTACATCGGAATCAAGTAAACTTTCTCCCATCCCTCAGTATCCCAGATAAGGATCTACTTCCCCACTTCTCCCATGGGTTGAAAAGTTGCATCCTCCATGTCTAGGATCTCTCTGTTCCTTTCCACTCAAGGATGTTATCAAGATATGAAGGGAATAGAGAGAAATAATATCTGCTGGGTGTCATGTATGTTAATAGTTAAATAAAATCACCAATCCCTCATCAGGGTTGTGTGGATATGTTGTGGGTTTGTTTGTTTATTCTGGGCACACTTGTTTTTGTCTGTAAGTACCCCGACAGCAAACCCATTTCCCCGAACGCCCAGTTCCCCAATCCTTGGTCTCTGCCATGGTCACCACCTCAGTGTCCGGAACAAGCTGCCAGGGGCAGTAGTAGAAGCGGGAACTTACATTTATCCATCACATATAGACCAAACGCGAGCAATTGGGACTAGCTTAATAGTAAAAACCAGGTGGCACGGACACGTTGGGCTGAAGGGCCTGTTTCTATGCTGTAAAGCTCTATGACTCTAAATAAATCAAGCACCTTCTTGACCAGCACATAGATCAGAGGCACACAGGATGTATCCAGGAGTCAGACACTGCTTTATCCTCAAAATTTGAATTCTCTGTTGATGATGGACCTCACTTGCCTTCCCTCTGCCACACTGCAATGGGATCATCACTGCCCTCTATCCTCTCACCTGCCACCCCCCGCCCATCACTCTCAGCTGAGTTCAGCTGACTCAACCCCGAATCCATCCTCCTGATCTTTTGTGCCTGGTTTTTGTACAGTTTATAATCTGAGCCATGCGCACGACACAAACCTCAGAGCTGAACAAAGTGCACCAAATATTTATCAGCTGTTTCTCTTATTGCTTACACATCCTATTTGATAAGTAAATATTCAAATGGATGCATGCAGATTTGACAGAACTAGGAAGTTCCTCTCCTTAATAAAAGCAAAATACTGCAGATGCTGGAGAGCTGAAATCATAGAATCCTACAGTGCAGAAAAAGGCCATTTGGCCCAAGTCTGCACCAACCGCAATCCTACCTAGGCCCTACCCCCATTTCCCTACATATTTTTACCCACTAATCCTTCTAAACTATGCATCCTGGAACAATAAGGGGCAATTTAGAAGGGTCAATCAACCTAATCCACACATCTTTGGACTGTGGGAGGAAACTGGAGCACCTGGAGGAAACCCACGCAGACACAGGGAGAATGTGCAAACTCCACACAGATATTGACCCAAGCTGGGATTTGAACGCAGGTCCCTGGAGCTGTGAGGCAGTAGTGCTAACCGCTGTGCCACCCACATATCAGAAGAGAAATTTCTGGAAAAATTCAGCAGGTCCCCAGGTTCTGTGGAGAGAGAATTAGAGTCAATGTTTCGAGTCCAAGATAATTCTTCCAACAAACTGGGTTAGATATTCTAGACCTATAGACATATTCCACACTAGAGAATGTGTTATAGGCGTCATGGAACCCCGATTTGTACCTGGCCAGTTTGCTGGGCTGCAGCGGAAGGAGTCTTCTCTGTGAGTAATAAGCCATATGAAGAATCACAGTCACAGATGGTGTTGGGCATCCTGCCAGGTTCCATTAATAAACCAGGTTGTTTGGATAAATAACACTAGTGCAGAGGGTGACTAAATCTTATGAACTAAAATGAGAGACACTTGGTTGGGATTTTGGGATAGGTTTTAAAGAATGTCTCAAAGGAGAAAAGCAAGGTAGAGAGGTGGAGATGTTTAGGGAGGTATTACAGGACTTGGGGCCTCAACAATTAAAGGCACAGCCACCAATGGTGTAAAGTTTAAAATCTGGGATGCTCTAGAGGCTAGAATTTGAAGTCCTCAGATATATGAGGATTTTGGAGTTGGGAGAGATGACAGCAATAGAATCACTACAGCGCAGAAAGGAGTTATTTGGCCCATCAAGTCTGCACTGACTACAATCCCACCCTGGCCCTATGCTCATAACCCCACGTATTTACCCTAACTAATTCCCTGACACCTAAAGGACAATTTAACATAGCCAATCCACCTAACCTGCACATCTTTGGATTGTGGAAGGAAACTGGAGCACCGGAGGAAACCGATACAGACACAGGGAACATGTACAAACACAGATAAGCTGGGAATTGAACCTGGGTCGCTGGTGCTGTAAGGCAGCAGTTGTGACCACTATACCACCCCATGGAAAGGATGAAGCCAAAGAGGGATTTGAAAACAAGGATGAGAATATTAAAATCAAGGAACCAATGTAATCACAGGAGTGATTGAGGGAAAGGGAGTTGGGGTGGAATTTCACAGTTCTGTTAGGGCGGAGCTGTCAAACACAATGAACTTTGATGAGGAGGGAGGATCTAACCAATGGGATTGACAGTGAAATTCTGCTCTTATTGTGAGTGAAGATATGGGCAGCAGTTTTGGATGACCTCAAGTTTAGAAATGTTTGCGTTAAATTCAGTTGGATGGAGAACACACCGCTTGTGGCAAACAGTAGATGACACATCATCAGGTTCTCATTTCTGTGCTTAATGTTCAGACAATGTCAAAGGTTGACCATCACTGAGTTTTAGACTGAAAATCTACTTTTCCAGCTGTGCCTTTGTTTAATATTATGAAAGTCAACAGTGATTCAGAGTCCCAGCAAAATTCCCTCAACAACAATATAAACATCATGATTTGATTGCTGATCCTACTTGCCCTGTCCTGGTTTTGCCATCTGTCTGGCTTCTAACTTGGGAAAATCTGTCAGCTTTAATGTCAGGCTTTGATTTGTCGGTTCTGACACCTGGAATTAAGACTCTAAAGGCTCTTAATATTGGACAGTGCTGCATTAGAGTTAGGGGTCTGCTATGTTGCTCCAACATGTTTGTCCAAATGGCCTGAACTTTGCTACTTTTCATCCAGATGTCTATCACAAAGAGTTTTTGAGTTGGAGGGTGTGAAGCTGGAAGGGAGTTGCTCATTGGACTTGAATCAGGAGTTGGTGCTGAGTTGGGATCAGGTGATGCCAGTGGCTGTGGAGATGTTTGCAGTTCAGACAGTTCCACAATTCTGTTCAGGCCAAAGAATGGAGAGATCGGCAGCTCAAGTGTGAAGAAAGCCACAGGATGGGAGGGAAGCGACTGCCTGAGATTCCTGGGAGATCAGATCCATTTCATTGAGCAAATAGTTTGATGCTGCAAACTGTCCATTGATCGATCAACGAGATTAGTTTCTGCTGAAGGTCACTCTTTGTAAGTGTTTCTGAGAGGATGATGGCACATATCTTCAAATGAGATTTTCTTTGAGGGTTTTCGAGAGTGTACAATGGTTGAGACATTGCTCAGAAACTTATGATTGAAAGATTGAAATCATTTGGAAAACTGAAGTGGAATTTTCAACAAATGCTTGAAAATATAACAAAGAAAATATCAGTCACCATCAAATGATGCATTTACTATCGCAACACCTCTACCAATCAGAGTCCACTTGCCAGCCAATCAGTACTCTTTTCTCATGGATTACAAATTGTTGTTATATTTGTATTCGATCGGCACAACTTGTGGGCCAAAGGGCCACAAAGGAATAACAAATGTGTAGAATATAGGGCCAATGGTAGGACTCTTAATAGTGTTGATGAACAGAGGGATCTTGGTGTATATGTGCATAGATCCCTGAAAGTAGGCAGTCAAGTCGATAAGGTTGTTAAGAAGGCATACGGAGTCTTAGCTTTTATTGGTAGGGGGATTGAATTTCGGAGCCGCAACGTCATGTTGCAACTGTACAAAACTCTAGTGCGGCCGCACTTGGAGTATTGTGTGCAGTTCTGGTCCCCACATTATAAGAAAGATGTGGAGGCATTGGAGAGGGTACAGAGGAGGTTTACCAGGATGTTGCCTGGTATGGAAGGCAGGTCTTATGAAGACAGGCTGAGGGATTTGAGGTTGTTTTCGTTAGAAAGGAGGCGGCTAAGAGAAGACCTTATTGAAACATATAAGATGATTAGAGGTTTAGATAGGGTGGACAGTGATAGCCTTTTCCTAGGATGGAGAAAAGCTTTAAATTAAGGGGTGGTAGTTATAGGACAGGATGTCAGAGGTAGGTTCTTTACCCAGAGGGTGGTAAGGGTATGGAATGCCCTGCCTGCGGCAGTTGTAGATGCGCCAAGTTTGGTGGCGTTTAAGAGGTTAGTAGATAAGTTTATGGACGAAAAGGGAATGGTTTAGGTTAGAGGGTCATTGCTTTTTCTTAATTGGTCGGCGCAACATCGAAGGCTGAAGGGCCTGTTCTGCGCTGTAATGTTCTATGTTCTATGTTTGTGCTGTAGTGTTCTATGTTCTATGTTCTGCAGAGTGATCTGCTGAGTACAAGATGAAAAGCTTCAACGTGTCCCTTTTTTCTGCAATACTCAAATTCTGCACAACCAAACAGCCACCAGAAAATAGTTACACTTCCATTTGGATTATGCTTTCCAAATTCAACCTTCTCTGGTTTGGAATCCTTCCAGCCTCCCTCTATTTTATTTAATCTTATACTTACTATTCTCAAAAACATTTTCTTTTACATTCTTCCCAAGTTTCAATGTCACTCAATAATTCTCTCCCTCTGCTCATTGGCTCCTAATCACTGATATAACATTTTCCTGAACTCCTTGCATACTTATTTCAATCTCAGTGGCAATGTGCATTATAAACCTAGTTTTCTTAACATCAACAGGAGTTTAGATTGACCTCGGAATTCCATGTGCTGAGCTGCATCAGTACCCATTGTGTGATGAGGTACACTCGCTGATGGTGCAATGAATCTACCAGAGTTTCCTCAATTAGTTCATAAGAAAGAACGTAAGAAATAGGAGCAGGCATAGGCCCTTCAGCCCCTCGAGCCTGCTCTGCCATTCAATAAGATTATGGCTGATCTGAAAGTGCAACCTGTATAATGTCCATACATCATCTCTCCTATACATTCATCATTTTCCTCAGATAGTTCCTCCACCACATTCCTGCCCTTTAGATGAAAATGTTCTCCTTCTCACTCTCAAGCTCTGAAACTTGCTCCACTTGCTATTTGATCATTTTTGCCAGTGTGATGATATTTCCAGGATGAATTTTGTTATTGTCACAACATTGGATTTATCCAACATTTCTGGCTGGGGCAGAATGTTTCTATTGGATAAAGAGGATTAATATTCACCATTCGCTTCTGATGTTTGATTGAGTTGTGGAATGAGGCACAGTTGAAATCCTGAATGTTTTTTCAGCCACAGATATTCTTTATAGAATTGTCACTGGCCGATTTTCCTGCCTCAGATTTCTCTCTTGATCAGGATGAGGCCCAGAGCAATAAACATATGTTCACACACTGGTCTACCTGAGCGACATCAAAATGATTCTACTCATTCATGTCTTGTTGAATAAAGGGAAGCTGATAGCTGACTGATCTGGTTGTGCAGTTCACAGGCTGTTCAATAGAACTCAGCTGTGTAGAACTGTTAGTTCAAGTGAAGCTTTAAAAACCAAGGCCCTGACTCTCCCCTCCACCAGACAGAAAAGGCATCCTGGCCACTTGCTGGAAGGGAAGTGGGAAGGATCTTCCCAATGTCCTGACAAAATATATATCCCTCAACCAATACCATTAAAGCAGGGGAACTCATCACTGTCCTGTTAGTGTTAGTGGGATTGTGCTGTGCACAGTTTGGCTGTTGTGTTTCCTGTTGTGTTATTGTGTTTAACTGGGTGTGTTGTAATCTGGGTGTGTTGGCACATGTTGTAATCATGAAAAGCATTTTTTAAATGCAATTTCTATCCTTCTTCCTTCTGAATAGTTTTTTGTCCAGATTTGGACATAAATTTTCAGCCCCTCCCACAGAGGGGATCTTGTGTCCTGCTGAAGTCACCAGAGGGCAGGGTTTTATGCACCACCCTCTCTCTCCTCCCCCTCTCCTGTCATCTGTGGCATGTTTTGCCACAGCAGCCTGCCATTGGTCAGCAGCAGGATCCCACAGCCTGCCATTGGTCAGCAGCGGGATCCCGCAGCCTGCTATTGGTCAGCAGCGGGATCCCGCAGCCTGCTATTGGTCAGTAGTGAGATCCTCTGGGTATTGTCACTGTTAACAGGCTTCCCGTTGTGAGGATACTCCATCCATCGGGAAACTCAGAGCTGGAGTTCGCTGGTGGCAGGGCCGCATGATCCCACTGACAGGAATGGCCGGAATGTTGAATGACTCATCACATCTTCCAACCCCATTCCTGACATGATGGGACCAGAAAATTCCACCCATAAAATCTCATCAAGATTAGATATGCTTGTCTCATAAAATTAAAGATTAAAGTTTAAACTTTATTAGTGTCACAAGTAGAACATAGAACAGAGAAAATCTACAGCACAAACAGGCCCTTTGGCCCACAAGTTGTGCCAACCATATCTCTACCTACCAGGCTTACCTATAACCCTCTATCCTACTAAGTGCCATGTAATCATCCAGAAGTTTCTTAAAAGACCCCATCAAATTTGCCTCCACCACCACTGATGGCAGCCGATTCCACCCACCCACCGCCCTCTGGGTGAAAAACTTATCCCTAACATCTCCTCTGTACTTATTCCCCAGCACCTTAAACCTGTATCCTCTCGTAGTGACCATTTCAGCCCTGGGAAATAGCCTCTGAGAATCCACCCTACCTATTCCTCTCAACATCTTATAAACCTGTATCAGTTCACCTCTCATTCTTCGTCTCTCCAGGGAGAAAAGACCTAGCTCCCTCAGCTATCCTCATAAGGCATGCCACCCAATCCAGGCATCATCCTTGTAAATCTCCTCTGCACCCTTTCATTGGCTTCCACATCCTTCCTGTAATGAGGCAGCCAGGTAAGTGTAATGTAAGTAGGCTTACGTTAATGCTGCAATGAAGTTACTGTGAAAATCCCCTAGTCACCACGCTCTGCATCTATTTGGGTACACTGAAGGAGAATATAGCATGGCCAATGCACTCAACCATCATGTCTTTCGGATTGTGAGAGGAAAACCCATACACACATGGGGAGAACGTGCAAACTCCACATAGACAGTGACCCAAGCCGGGAAGCAAACCTGGGTCCCTGGCGTTGTGAGACAGCAGTGCTAACCACTATTGGACCAATTGAGATGGAATTCTCCCCCTAGAAACCCCTGTTTTATTAACTGAAAATAGCAGGACAGAAGAAAATGGGCAGAGGTCTGAAGAAATTGATTCTGACCCATTTCCTAGCAGTCATTTCATTGGTGTATCAGGATTCTCTTCATTGTTAAAAGTGTTTAATAAATGTAAATTTGTGCTAGTTTTTCAATTGGCATTTTGAGGCTGAAGTTTTTAACATCGAAGAGAATAGAGTGAGTAGAATGTAGTCTATTTCCTCCTGCTTTCAGCTGCTGGGTCTGTGGCTCACTGAATGCTAAAACAGCTGCTGTTTCCTTCTGATCCAAAAGAGAATGTCATTTATAAGAAATTATAATAAACTATTTATCTCTTTCATGAAAAGTAAACAACAAAATTTGTTGTCTTAAATGTTGACGAGTTGAGCTCATTTGAGAAGGTGTCAAACAGTTTAAAAGTCAAAGCATCACTCAAGGCCAAGATAGGAGGTTAGAAACTACAAACTTTAAAATGACACTCAGAGTGACACAGTATAGTGATGAAAGAAACCACGTTTCTCACCAGGTTAACAACAATCTGGTTACAGTCACTTGGCGGTTGAATATTACTCAAAATAGAGTCATGTTGCTGAAGATTTTCATCTTGCATTCATCAGAACAAACACATGAATATCAAATTTCAAATCATCACAACAAACTATACTACATTAAAAAAAAGGTCTGATTCGTTGGCAAGTTGACCCTGATTGGTTGAAGTGTTGCTATGGAGAAAGCAACAGGGAACTATGGATTCCCCAAACTCCTAGGTAACTCAAAAAAGGCACAAGGATTGGACATATTTCTTTCGTTTGTAGAGATTGGATTCTCTTTATGGATATGTGTCACTTCTACCAAGCATAAATACACCACATTATGAATACTTCTGATTACCTTAAATTGGTTGTTGGTGTTGTTATTAGCAGACTCAGAATTGTTCAGCAAGTGCTTCTCAATTGGGGAATTACATCTAACAGTACTCGTTTACATTTACCAGGAGTGTTCATGTATTCCTAGACAGGGATCTGTTCAATCTGCACACATTTTTAATTATCCAGGAATTTGTGAAGCCTTTGGTTCCCCATTACTTTCTCCATGGCAATGATTTGGCCAATCAGCATCACCTTGCCAACCAATCAGCACCCTTTTCTCCAAATTACCATGTTTCAATCCCAGTCTGACTGCCGAACTCAGGCTCCTCCCACTTCAGGTGCAAATACTTAGAATGAGACTTGGATGAACCAATATCGCATGACGTGCTGTCTCTGTAACAGGCTGGACAATTTTCTGCCTAATTTACACTACAGATTTAAATAATGTTACCCAGGAAGAAGTAAAATTGCTGGTTTCTGAGTGAAAACAAATCACTTAACTTCCAAATAATATCACTGAAATATTACAATTTCTTTGTGAATATGCCACCTGTAGGCAGAAAGTACAACATGTGATCCACTCCAGCACACCGCATGACAGCACCGTAAAAAATATAACACAAATAAATCTGTTTTTTCAAGTTTTCCATTCGAACAGGTGCATATGCAATCTATCTGCTCTGAGGCTGGACATCCTGGTTTGTGTTTGAAATTTCCTTCCTATTGTTAGTGTGTGATCTATCAAGTTGTTAATCTATGTGAGTTTATCCTTCAATTACTCCACACTACTGTTGGAAGCTGTACTCAGTGTGGTGTCAGGGTAGAGTGGCAGGAACTTTACTCTGCTTTGTGTCTGACTGAATGTTGACACATCAGGAGTGACTGATCATCATTGCAACAGATCAATGTCCACACTGGGTGGCCACAATGGAAGTGACTCCACTCTCCAACACCAACAGCTCTCACCATGATATCTGCAGGAAAAATTGTCTGAATACCAATGGAGATGATATCTCATGAAGCCGGCAGTGTTTCTAGCGACTGGTAATAGCAAACTGTTGTGTCACTCTATAGGCCCCACAGCCTCTGTAAGAGGTTGTGGGTATTGTGCATCACTCGGACTGTTGCAGCAGGAGTCAGCACAGATGCTGTTGTCTGCTCTGGCACCTTACCAGGGCACTGGGCCATGTCAAGGTTAGCCTCAAAACCAGAAGCATTAGGGAGGGTTTCCAGGTGCTTCAGTGACAGGATGAGCAAGTTAAATATTGCTGATAAAATAATGACCGCAGTTCCACTCAGCACCTCAAAAACAGCTGTCGACAATCAGTTTCAACGATCCTGTACTGCCAGATAACACTTCTATTAACCCTTGAGAAACTCAATCCCTGCCAATGAGGTTTAACTGCGCAATTCCTTTCCTGATAACACTGTCAGCCTTTGTTTAAATTAATTGTCCTATGTTGCGTCACTGTCAAGGCTGACATTTATCACCCTTTCTCAGCTGTGGACTGGAGTCACTTATAGATCCAGGTTAGATCAGAAACCCCTCAAGGACACAAAGTAAAAGTAAAGTTTATTTATTAGTCACAAGTAGGTTTACATTAACACTGCAATGAAGTTATTGTGATTCTCCTCTAGTCACCACATTCCTGTGCCTGTTCAAGTAAGCAGAGGGAGAAATTAGCACAGCCAATCCACGCCTTTCAGACTGTGAAAAGAAACTGGAGTAGCCGGAGGAAACCCACGCAGGCACTGGGAGAACTGCAAACTCCACACAGACAGTAACAGGGAATTGAACCCAGGTCCTTGGTTCTGTGAGGCAGCAGTGCTAACCACTGTGCCATTGTGCACCCCATTAATGACCAGTTTCTATGATAATTCAACAGCTTCACAGTCAGTATCTGTGAGATCAATTTTCAATTTGTATTCAGAATCACAGAATCTTTGCAATGCCAGGAGACTATTCAGCTCATCCAGTCTGTACTGTCTCTGAAAAAACATTCCACCTAGTCCCAATCTCTATAGAATCAAAAAATCAAATGTCAGTGTTGGGATTTGAACTCATGTTCTGTGTTACAATATGTTAATATAATTGCTATCCTACATAATGTCCAATTGTAGCTAGTCTTTAAGCTTGTTGGAATACACTGTGCTGTTCCATTTGTACATTCTGCCAATAAGTCTCTTCCTCTAACAGAACTGCGGTCTCTCTAAGTGTGGTGATATTCTTGCTTACTCCCCAGTTATTCACATCATGTGGTAGATTTCACACCACACAGAGCAGAACACATTTAGCCATTTATACACAGAATACCAACCCCCAAAAAGGCACAAGCTACATTCTGTTTCTTAATTTTATTTGTTATTCTCTCCTGTCCTGATGTTTTACTGGGATATAATCAGACAGCACCAACTGCCCGCTGGCATCTTGCCCATGAACCACTCTTTAGATGAGTATCAGGAACCATTCAGCAGTTACAGTTGAGTCTAATCCTGCCCTCAGCCCAATGTCTCCAGGATCCCGTGTTCTGACAGGAGTCAATGGAAAATCACAAGGAGTGAAAACGATGGCTGATTTCTCCCTGACAGTGACTCTGCATCAGCTAAGGGCAGCTCACTCCACAAATCACAAATCAAACCCACAGCCTTCCTGCTGCTTACAGCTCAGAATTCACTTCAATTATTTACTGAGCTGCCAGTAAATCACAACTCATGATAAAAAGACGATCCACATTGCTGCCTGGGGGAGGTGTGAGAGGAGCAGCAGTTTGGAAATCACCTGTTTGTAGCAAGGAAGATAGCAAGATCAGTGAGGTTCATATCAAGGTTGGGCCGACAAGGGGCAAGTAACATTAATGTCAAACGCCAGGCAATGACCATCTCCAACAAGAGAGAATCTAACCATCTTCCCATGACATTCAATGACATTTCCATCGCTGAATCCCCACTATCAACATCCTGGATGTTACTATTGGCCAGAAACTGAACTGATCTCGCCATATAAATACTGTGGCTACCAGAGCAAGTCAGAAGCTGGGAATTCTGTGCTCAGTAACTCATCTCCTGACTCCCTGCATCTATAAACCACAAGTCAGGAGTGCAAACATAAGAATTAGAGGGAGCAGGAGAACATTTGGCCTTTTGAAATTATTCTGCCATTCAATAAGATTGTGGCAATCTGGTTGTGGCCCCAATTCCACATTCCTACCGCCAATAACTTTTGACTCCCTTGTTAGTCAAGAATTATATGTGTCAAAAATATTCAATGACCCTGTCCAACATTCTCAAGGGAAATAAAGTTCAAAGATTCTCACCCCTCTGAGAGAAAGCTTCTTCTTATCTCTGTCTTAAATGGGAGACCTTTTATTTTCAACTGTTTCCTGGTTCTAGTCTTTCCCACCAGGAGAAACATCCTTCTCACATTCACCTCATCAAGTCCCCTCAGGAACTTTGATGTTTCAATAAGATCACTTATTATTCTTCTGAACTCCAATGGATATAGGCCCAGCCTGTCCTTACCCCTTGTAGGGTAACCCCTCCTACGTGTGATGAATTACTCTCCAGTTGCCTGGACAATTGCAGCTCCATTAACACTCAAAAACCCCAACAGCATCCAGGACAGCCCACATGACTGGCATCTCATCCATCACCTTCAACATTCACTCCCTCCACCATTGATGTGCAGTAGTAGCCATGGTACCATCTACAAGATGCATTGCAGCAACTCACCAAGCTCCTGAGACAGCACCTTCCAAACCCACAAACGCTACACTTAGATAGCAGCTGATGTCGGAGACCACCAGCATCTGCCAGTTCCGCCATCAAACCACTCATCACCCTTACTTGGCGTATATCAAGAGTGTGATAGATCTAATAATTACGTGTCTTCAGAACCCCAGTTATTGTATGAATACTTTTGCAGACGTGATGTGAAAGTGGTGCCAATTGCCTGATGGGCGGTTACAGGAAATCAGAGGTTAAAATTGATTGTGCTGTGTTTCCATTTGAGACGTCTTGATGCAGTAGCCACTGGGTAAGGTGAGTGGGTGCTAGAGAATGCAGAATTACATGTTAACTTCCGCAAAACACTGGTTATATTTCAGCTAGAATACAGTGTCCAATTCTGGGTGCCACACCTCTGGAAGGATGACAAGGCTTTGGAGAGGTTGGAGAGGAGGTTTACTGGAGCATTATCAGAGATGAGGGGCTTTGGCTGAGTGGAGAGACTGGAGAAGCCAGGATTTTTCTTGTTAAAAAATAGGAAACGATGCAGAGATGTTCAAAACCATGACTCATGAAGGCAGAACTAGTTACTGTAGGAGAGAAAGGAATATGTATGCAGATGGGTTAAGATGTTGAAGGGTGAGAGGAAGTTTGTGTGGAATGTAAGTGGCAGCATAGATCAGATGGGCCAAATGGCCTGTTTCTGTGCTCTAAATACAGCTTATTAAAGGTCAGCGTCTTTGGGAGGAGAGGAAAAGAAGGAAAACAAGCAGGAGATAGCTTTATGACAGATTGTCCAATCATACTCTGGAACTGATGTGAAAGCGAATTATTCTGTTTAATGTTTGCAGAGTGACCCAGACAATGACCTCTACAGTACATAATACCTCGAAGATGATGTATCATTAACCCACCCAGAGCGCCTGCAACCATCAGTAAGAATAGCTTGTGTTAACTCTGAGGAAGATTCTGACAAACAATCTCTCAGCAGCCAATAAATGAAGCACTAATTTCATTTTCCTCTTCTCCCTTTCTAGAGTGTTTCATTCAGAGTGTGCTATCTGTTTTCACTAATAGTGGTAGCGCAGGTCCCCACAATGACATTTCGAAAATTCCCCACAATGTTTTGTTGTCGAGTTGCCATTTTATTGCCCAGTGAGAAGGTAATTCATAATTAATATAATTACATACACCACAGTCAGAGGACAAAAGATTTTTATGTCAAAACATTAACTAAGTCCATGGAATAAAATGCTTTGCATGCGCAGCAAGGGATTAAGATAATTCTTTCAGACATTTATAGCAAAAAGATAAGTGTACAGCAAAGGGTCAAGATTGGAGTAATTTCCTTCAAATGAAACTATGGCAGAAAATTTCTTGGAAATGGAGCGGGGGGGGGCGCGGAATGAGAAAGATACTGAAGATGAACAAGGTTTCTGCTGGCCTGCAGAGTCCCAATGTCAATACATTCACTGCACAACTGATCTACCAATTTAGTACTTCTTACAATTTCTTTTGCAAAAACCCCATAATTATTGTGGACCCCCTGTAAATACTGATACACTCCCTAGGGACCCCCTGTAAATACTGACACACACCGTCCCGGGGACCCCCTGTAAATACTGACACACACCGTCCTGGGGACCCCCTGTAAATACTGACACACTCCCTGGGGAACCCCTGTAAATACTGACACATTCACCATGGACCCCTGTAAATACTGACACACTCCCTGGGGAACCCCTGTAAATACTGACACACTCCCCATGATCCCCTGTAAATACTGACACATTCACCATGGACCCCTGTAAATACTGACACACTCCCTGGGGAACCCCTGTAAATACTGACACACTCCCCATGATCCCCTGTAAATACTGACACATTCACCATGGACCCCTGTAAATACTGACACACTCCCTGGGGAACCCCTGTAAATACTGACACACTCCCCATGATCCCCTGTAAATACTGACACATTCACCATGGACCCCTGTAAATACTGACACACTCCCTGGGGACCCCCTGTAAATACTGGCACATTCCCTGGGGACCCCCTGTAAATACTGGCACATTCCCTGGGGACTCCCTGTAAATACTGATACACTCCCACGGACCCCTGTAAATATTGACACACTCCCGCGGACCCCTGTAAATACTGACACACTCCCGCGGACCCCCCTGTAAATACTGACACACTCCTGCAGACTCCCCTGTAAATACTGACACACTCCAGCGGACTCCCCTATAAAGACTGACACACTTCTGGGGACCCCCTGTAAATAGTGACACACTCCTGCGGACTCCCCTGTAAATACTGACACACTCCTGCGGACTCCCCTGTAAATACTGACACACTCCTGCGGACTCCCCTGTAAATACTGACACACTCCTGCGGACTCCCCTGTAAGTACTGACACATTCCTGGGGGACTCCCCTATAAATACTGACACACTCCTGTGGACTCCCCTGTAAATACTGACACACTCCCCATGGCCCCCTGTAAATACTGACACACTCCTGGGGACCCCCTGTAAATTCTGACACGCTCCCCGGGGACCCCCTGTAAATACTGACACACTCCTGCGGACTCCCCTACAAATACTGATACACTCCTGCGGACTCCCCTGTAAATACTGACACACTCCCCGGGCACCCCCTGTAAATACTGACACACTCCCCGGGGACCCCCTGTAAGTACTGACACACTCCCCGGGGACCCCCTGTAAATACTGATACACTCCTGCGGACTCCCCTGTAAATACTGACACACTTCCCGGGCACCCCCTGTAAATACTGACACACTCCTGAGGACTCCCCTATAAATACTGACACACTCCTGCGGACTCCCCTGTAAATACCGATACACTCCTGCGGACTCCCCTATAAATACTGACACAGTCCTGCGGACTCCCCTGTAAATACTGACACACTCCTGCGGACTCCCCTATAAGTACTGATACACTCCTGCGGACTCCCACCACTCCTGCGGACTCCCCTATAAATACTGACACACTCCTGCGGACTCCCCTGTAAATACTGACACACTCCTGCGGACTCCCCTATAAATACTGACACAGTCCTGCGGACTCCCCTGTAAATACTGACACACTCCTGCGGACTCCCCTATAAGTACTGATACACTCCTGCGGACTCCCCTATAAATACTGATACACTCCTGCGAACTCCCCTATAAATACTGATACACTCCTGCGGACTCCCCTATAAGTACTGATACACTCCTGCGGACTCCCCTATAAATACTGATACACTCCTGCGGACTCCCCTGTAAATACTGATTCCCTCTCTCCAGCGCTTCCCTCTTGTTGCCCATTCGTGTCCCCAGCTGAAATCTCTACAGCCAACACAGGATTGAATCCAAAGCTTTCGAACCCTGGATTGCAGTGTGCAACATTCTGTTCCACTCACCCTGACAGGAAAAGCAAATAGGTGTAGATTTGTGTCATCCACAAACTAAACGTCATTGCATAAATTTACAACAGAGGTTGATAGATTTTTGGAAATTTAAGTTGTGATGGAAGATCAGCCTTGGAACCATAGAAAACAGGAGCAGGAGGAAGCCATTCAACCCTTCGAACCTGCTCTGCCATTCATCATGATCATGGCTGATCATCCAACTCAATAGCCTCATCCTGCTTTCTCCCCATAACCTTTGATGCCATTCGCCCCAAGTGCTATGTCCAGCCACCTCTTGAATACATTCAATGTTTTGGCATCAACTACTTCCTGTGGGAATGAATTCCACAGGCTCAGCATTCTTTGGATGAAGAAATGTCTCCTCACCTCCGTTCTAAATGGTCTACCTTGAATCCTCAGACCTCTGGTTCTGGACTTTCCCCATTGGGAACATCCTGTGTAGTCCTGTTGGAATTTTATAAGTCTCTATGAGATTCCCTCTCATTGGTCTGAACTCCAATGAAAATAATCCTAACCTTGCCATGGTCTTGTAGGAGCAAGTTTGAGGAGCTGAATGGTCTTTCCTCCTTCCTGTCACGCTTTTCTGCTTTTAAATAATTGTGGGCATTTTTTTATATCAATACAGCTTTTCGCCATCCTTCATCTGTATTATTCAGAAAAACTCGGTTCCTCCTGATGAGTCAGGGGCCATGTTGAAGTCCTGCAACAAACTGCTGCTTACAAAGCCAGCGTCACAATCTATGCTGGACAATGCCAGCCAGGGAAAGAGTAAAGTAAAGCAGAGAATGTGTTTGCCTCCTGCTTACTCCTTTCACAACCTCATCTGTTGTTTTGATGCTGATTGGACTTTGGATAGCAGATTCCACGTCTATTTCAGTCTCACCAAAGGTCCAGGCCAGGAAATATTAACTGTCTGTTCACTCAACAAACACTGAGCTGCCAACAGCTTCACAAATTCTGGTTTCATTGAACATCTATTTGTCATTTCCGGAGAGCAGTGGGGGCTGGGTCACTGAATATATTCAAAGCTGAGTTTGACAGATTTTTGACTGACACGGGAGAGGGATTCGAGACCACAACCAGATCAGCTCTGGTGGAACAGGCTCAAAGAGCCCAATGGCCTAATCCTCTGCCTCTCTGTTCTTGAGTTCCTACATCCTTTGGATGGAGAACCATTCTAAATAATATGGGCCAAATTGGCATATTGACCCAGTTTTAGGTGGCATTTAGTACACTACAATATCCTGTTCTGTGAAAGAGAAAGAGGGTCTAAATTCAATGGCTGTTCTCACAGGGCTGGGAGATATCAGTGGAGGCCGTTTCACAGGCTTTCCACTCAGCACCATGGCCTCCATGTGTCTCCAAAGCAAGGGTAAGGGTCAGGACTACTGAGGGATGGTCAGGGAGATTGGGTCAGACTGTGGGGGAAGATATCGGGGCTGAGCCAGAGAGGTCAGGGAAGCCAGCAATCAAGGGATGAAGGTTAGAGCGCCAGCAATGCAGGGTCATGGGACTGGCCTGTGGTTGAGCTAGCCAGCAATCGAAAGGCCAATAAGGGGGGCCACTGTGCTTGTGCCGATCTCTGCACTGACAGATTAGCGCGTGCGCAGTGGCCCACTCTGGCTGCCTGTCCAGTGCGGATATGCCCCGTCCCTAGATTTTCAGAGGGAATCCCACTTGGGTTCCCTGTGATGCAGAGTGTCAGAGGTTCATTCTGAAAATCTCACAAGAAAAACCAACAGGAGCTCCTCCTGTTTTTACGTGGATTGGAGATTTTTAAGCTTGTTTTCCAGGTTTGAAGCAAGTAACCAAGTTACTAGGGCAGAAGTGTCCCAATCCACATTGGGACTATTTTTTAAGTAGCCTAGCAGTTACTTGCAGTGACTACTTGTGTTATTTTGTTCTTGAATTGAGAGCCTGATGCACATTGCCCATGTGGATGCCAAGCTCTGACTGCCTCTCTGGGTCCTGTATCAGCAGTACAACTGCAGATAGCTGATAGCCTACCCTCCATATCAGCCTGTCACAGCCAAGACAAACATACCATACTAAACTCCTTCTGCATGTTACAAACAGCATACTTCTCAATCTTCCCCATCCCTGCAGCAGAGGTTTGATATGTACACTCCTCCGATCATTCCCAAGCTCAAGTGATATAAAACACAGGGATGGTGGATTGTGGTCATTGTAGAAAACTTTCAGTGTGTTGTCACTCTGAACTGTGAAGCCCAGGTTGATTAAATCCAACAACTTTAAAGTTCCTCATAACATAGAGTAACCAGGAAATACACTGAATATACAGACAAGACAGACTACAAGAATGAGATAGAGAATCTGGTGAACTGGTGTGGCAACAATAATCTCTCCCTCCATGTCAACAGAACAAAGGAGATTGTCATTGATTTCAGGAAGCGTGAAGGAGAACATGTCACTGTCTACATCAATGGGGACCAAGTAGAAAGGGTTGAGAGCTTCAGGTTTTTAGGTGTCCACATCACCAACAACCTGTCCTGCTCCCCCCCGATGCTGATACTATAGTTAAGAAAGTCCACCAACGCTTCTATTTTCTCAGAAGACTAATTTGACATGTCAGCTACGACTCTCACCAACTTTTACAGATGCACCACAGAAAGCATCCTTTCTGGTTGTATCACAGCTCGGTCTGGGCTCCTGCTCTGCCTCAGACCGGAGAAAACTACAAAGGGTTGTGAATGTAGCCCAATCCATCAGGCAAACCAGCCTCCCATCCATTGAGTCTGTCTACACATCCCGCTGCCTCGGCAAAGAAGCCAGCACAATTAAGAACCCCACGCACTCTGGACATTCTCTCTTCATCTTTTTCTATCAGAAAAAAGATACAGAAGTCTGAGGTCACATAACAACCAACTCAAGAACAACTTCTTCCCTGCTGCTGTCAGACTTTTGAATGGACTTATCTTGCATTAAGTTGATCTTTCTCTACACCCGAGCTATGACTGTAACACTACATTCTGCACTGTCATTTCCTTCTCTATGAACAGAATGCTTGTCTGTATGGCACGCAAGAAACAATACTTTTCACTGTATGTGAATACATGCGACAATAATAAATCAAATCGAATTAAATCAAATCAAAGAGCTTGGGAAATTCAGAGATGTACAGCTTAGGGGAGGTTAGTGGGGTAAACGCGTGGATTCGTATGGATAGGATGGGGAAGGAGACCCAGATGAGATGCTTTGTCAGAGAGTTGGTGCAGACTTAATGGGCTGAATAGCCCTTTCTGCACTGTAGGGACTCTATGATTCGATAGTTCTATTCTGTGAGATGCTGTCTGACCTGCCGAGTATTTTCAATCATTTGATTTCTGATTTGCAGCATCCGCAGTCATAGGCTTTTACTTTCCTGTTATTGTTTTTACTGTTTGCAGGAATACCTGCACTTCAACAAGCTCCCTCTTTCTTGGAGGAGCTAATTAATTATGAAAAAAACCTGATTACTTTGTACTTTCTCTGAAACAATTCACCACATCCTTCATCTGCTGACAGTTTGGTCAAATTTACCCTAAAGGCAATTCCACTTATACGGTGAGAGGTGAGAAAAGCTTACTAACCCTCAGGGTACTTTGTCACGGTTTCTTCTCTGAAGCTAATGCGCCATTCAAGCAGATTCAATGTTTATAATCTGAAGACTGGATCTGTTTCACATGGTGTAGGGTTCAAACCTCTCTCCAGACTGTGCACTGAATGGTGATTCGAGCTCCCACTCACAATTCCAGGATCATTTCATAGGGGTGTTCTCATCCAATGGGTGTGGATGTCCTGTCCCCTTCCCTCCACCTCACCCCAGAAACGCTCCATGCTCCCCTCAGCAATCCCCCACCCCACCGCCCCCAGCAATATACTGCCCCACGCTCTCCCCAGCAAACTCCATCCCACTCTCCCCAACAACCCCTCCCTCATTGGCCCTCTCCCTGGACACTCCCACTCCTCCACTCCCCACTCCCCCACCTGGACACTCCCACCTGGACACTCCCACTGGTCTCTCCTGGGGCCTCTCCCTGGACACTCCCCCACTCCCTCACTGGACACTCCCCCTCTTCACTCCTCTCTCCTGGATACACTCCCCCACTGGCCTCTCCCTGGACACTCCCCCATTGGCCTCTCCCTGGACATTGGCCCTCTCCCTGGCCTCTCCCTGGACACTCCCCCACCTGGACACTCCCCATTGGCCTCTCCCTGGACACTCCCCCTGGTCTCTCCTGGACACTCCCCCACTGGCCTCTCCTGGACACTCCCCATTGGCCTCTCCCTGGACACTCCCCCTTGGTCTCTCCTGGATACACTCCCCCACTGGCCTCTCTCCCACTGGCCTCTCCCTGGACACTTCCCCCACTGGCCTCCCTGGACACTCCCCCATTGGTCTCTCCCTGGACACTCCCCCACTGGCCTCTCCCGGACACTCCCCCACTCTCCTGGACACTCCCCCACTGGCCTCTCCCTGGGCCTCTCCCTGGACTCCCCCATTGGCCTCTCCTGGACACTCCCCACTCTCCTGGACACTCCCCCATTGGCCTCTTGGACACTTGGTCCCTGGACACTTGGTCTCTCCCACCACCTGGCCTCTCCCTGGACACTCCCCCACTGGCCTCTGGGACACTCCCCCATTGGCCTCTCCCTGGACACTCCCCCCTGGTCTCTCCTGGACACTCCCCCATGGCCTCTCCCTGGACACTCCCCCATTGGCCTCTCCCTGGACACTCCCCCCTGGCTCTCCTGGACACTCCCCACTGGCCTCTCCCTGGACACTCCCCCATTGGCCTCCTGGACACTCCCCCACTGGCCTCTCCTGGACACTCCCCCCACTGGCCTCTCCCTGGACACTCCCCCACTGGCCTCTCCCTGGACACTCCCCCTTGGTCTCTCCTGGTACACTCCCCCACTGGCCTCTCCCTGGACACTCCCCCATTGGCCTCTCCCTGGACACTCCCCCATTGGTCTCTCCTGGGTACACTCCCCCATTGGCCTCTCCCTGGACACTCCCCCATTGGCCTCTCCTGGACACTCCCCCATTGGCCTCTCCCTGGACACTCCCCCACTGGCCTCTCCCTGGACACTCCCCACTGGCCTCTCCCTGGACACTCCCCCACTGGCCTCTCCCTGGACACTCCCCCCTTGGTCTCTCCTGGGTACACTCCCCACTGGCCTCTCCCTGGACACTCCCCCATTGGTCTCTCCTGGGTACACTCCCCCATTGGTCTCCTGGGTACACTCCCCACTCCCTGGACACTCCCCCATTGGCCTCTGGCCTGGGGACACTCCCCCATTGGCCTCTCCCTGGACACTCCCCCATTGGTCTCTCCTGGGTACACTCCCCCATTGGCCTCTCCCTGGACACTCCCCCATTGGTCTCTCCTGTGCTCTGCCTCCTCATGGTCAGACCACTGGCACCCGTTTTTAGTAAGAGGCTGAGATTGTGATTAGTCTACAGGGAGCACAACACAGTGGCTACTCATTCCAGATTGCAGCAAGAAGTCAAACTCACCAAGTGCACACTACTCATGTGAACTTTCCAATTTCTCACTGGCAGGGAATGTAACTTGGAATTTAATCCCAACCAGCTGACCTTTTACAACAACCTGGTCTCCCCATGCCATCACTATAGTTAAGAAAGCCCCAGTAACACCTCTACTTTCTCAGAAGACTAAGAAAATTTGGCATGTCAGTTACGACTCTCACCAATTTTTACAAATGCACCATTTAAAGCATTCTTTCTGGTTGTATCAGAGCTTGGTATGGGCTCCTGCTCTGCTCAAGACCACAAGAAACTACAAGAGGTTGTGAAAGTAGCCCAATCCATCACAGAAAACAGCCTCCCATCCACTGACTCTGTCTATACTTCCAGCTGCCTCGGCAAAGCAGCCAGAATAATTAACATCCCCACGCACCCCGGACATTCTCTTTTCTACGTTCTTCCATTGGGAAAAAAATACAAAAATCTGAGGTCATGTACCAACCGACTCAAGAACAGCTTCTTCCCTGTTGCCATCAGACTTTTGAATGAACCTACTTTGCAATAAGTTGATCTTTCTCTACATCCTAACTATGACTGTAACACTACATTCTGCATTCTCTCCTTTCCTTCTCGAAGAATTGTATGCTTTATGTAGCACGCAATAAACAATACTTTTCACTATATTTTAATATATGTAACAATTATAAAACAAATCAAATCAAATCAAAATGAATGAGAATGTATAACATGAGAATATGCTAAAGGGATTCCTGACATGGGAAATGCAACCTATCTTTAACCTGCCTTTCAAATCCTGTGAAGAGAATCACAAACATTCATCCCTTCACCAGGAAAGGGATTTTTGGCCTGACCTCAGATCCTTGTCCATCCAGCTTCCCACTGCTAGTGGCACCAGAAGATTTTGGCACTAGTAGCTATTAACTGGCACTCTCCTTTGCCACACTGCACCCTCAACAAAGATAGCCTCCCAAACCTTGCTATCACTCTCTCTGTTGGGGTGTGAATACCTCGGGGTCCTGAGAGCAACTGCAGTAAGTGAGGGTTTACCTGGGCACACAGAGCTCCCTGTAACATCAAACAACTTAAAGACTTAAATCAGCCTCAGTTAAATGGTGGAGAATCAGACCTTGTTGGTGTACACTCTGCTGTATTTTTAATTCTTAAGTAAGTTATGTTTCTGTTGCTTTTCTCTTATAATGATAGCTCTGAGCACAACAATGCTAAATGATGTCACGATACATTCTCAGGTCATTCAATTATCACGCCTGGCTGGACAGAACATGGTGTCAAATTTACAAACTCTAAAACTTTCATTTTAAGTTGTGCTCTACAAATGCTGAATTACATTATTCTATATTTCATTCTAATAAAGCAATCTGTACATTGTGGAAGCTTAAAAATATGCAATAGGAAAAGGTTCAGACGATTATCTTACAGGGTGTGTCGCCTATAAAAAAGAGATCTATGGTGCAGGATATATGTTGCCTCATCATTTGCTCCTGTATATTCATCTCAATCCGAAACTCTGGCTGCTATCAGATATTTTTATCTTTCACATTTGCCTTTCGTTTTCACCCTGTGTCTTCTGGGCCCTCCAAGAAGCTAGCCCTCACCCATCAGTGCAGACAGCGGGCAATTTAACAATAGGAGGCATCACAATCAAGCACCGGTCATAGGCATACACTCACACTGCACTGTCATAAGCAGTCAATCTGTGGACAATGGAAAGGTGGAATCTGGGTTAACCCGGCCTATGGGAGTGGGGCTGGTTCTTGGCTCATCCTATGACTTTGCTGGGGTTAGCTAATTCCACATCACAGCATACTGCCACAAGTAGAGCAACTGAGGGAGCACTGCCTGTTAGTCCTCAAATCCCTGTGTTTGGGACTCCGTCTGTGTGTGTGTGTGTGTGTGTGTGTGTGTGTGTGGGGGGGTGTGTGTGTGGGTGTGTGTGTGTGTGTGTGTGTGTAAGCATGTGTGTGTGGGTGTGTGTATGCATGCGTGGGTGTGTGATTAGATGTGCATATGTGTGTGTGTATATGTGTATGTATGCATGTATATGTAAGCATCTGTGTGTGGGTGTGTGAGCGTGAATGTGCATGTATGTGCATGCATATATGTGTGCGCATGTGTGTGTATGTATGTGTGTGCACACGTGTGTGTGCATGCGTGTGTGTGTGATTGTATGTGTTTATGCATGTGTGTTCCCCTACAGTCACTTTCACACATATATGTGAGCACAAACTCACATAGACTCCACACACACATCCCATCCCCCCCCCGACACACACACACACACACACACGTAAACTCTCAAACATTTATACTCATCGTCCTTCCGAATGAATAATCTATAACTGAAACATAGCAATTTGAAAAGGATGAAGAGATCGGAGCAGTTGTGAAGGGGTTAAGCTGGGTGGTTGAAATCTGTGTTGTTTATCTGTTCACTCTGAGCAGCCCCTGAAACATTGAAGTGAGCTGACAGCTTATTTTGACAATCCTAGCAGAATGAAAGTACAGACTTATAGGATACAATTAACTGCAATAAAGATATAGTTTTCCTTTCCCTTAGCGCATTATCTGCATTTAATCGATGTTTACACTCTTGAAATAACTGGATTTATTTCCATCTAATAAAAAGCAAAACTGGACCACTGGATCCTAGTTTCAGTAAAGCGAGAATTAGCGCATTTGGTGATTGCACATTTTCTGTGAGTAAACAGCATTCTTTTAAATTCTGTAAATAGGGGCATTCAAATTTACCATCAAATAATCCATTAAAGCAGATCTGGAGACAAGCAAACCACAATGGACTAGAGTATCCACCAAGATAATCCAGCTGAAACCCAGAGAAACCATCTCAACGAGACAAACATCAAAAAACTATTGTACCATCAACCTGGCTTTAGGTTCCTAACTGATAAAATGTTAGCATGATCCTGTACACGCGCAGGACTACTCTATACAAATAGTATAGAAATATCTGGCAGAAATTATCCACTCCCTGCATACTGACACTAACACACACGGATACATACACACACACACTAACACACAGAGATAATGCAGACACTAACACACAGATACATACACACACAGACACTAACACACACAGATACACGCACATGCAGATACGCACACACATACACACACAGACACTCACAGGAAGATGTACTCGCAAAGATATTTACAAATACATACACGGACACACACAGAAGGATACTCGAAGATCCACACACACAGGTATACATAGATACACACACACACACACACACACACACACACACACACACACACACACACACACACACACACACACACACACTCACACACACAGATACACACACACACACAGATACACACAACACACACACAGATTACAGTATGCATAGATACGCGCGCAAGCACAACACACACAGATATATATAGATATGCACACCACACACACACAGATATATATAGATACGCACACACACACACACACACACACACACACACAGATATACATAGATACGCGTGCGCGCACACACACACACACACACAGATATACATAGATACATGCGCACACACACACATACACACACACATACAGATATACATAGATATGCGCGCGTGTGCACACACACACAGATATACATAGAGACACACACACACACACAGATATACATAGATATACACACACACAGATACACTTAGATACACGCACACACAGATACCTTCAGACACACACAAATATGGCCATAAACAAAAATACTCATAGATATACATGAGCATACACATGGTCTTACACACACAAGGCCAGTCCGTGATCAGGAATCCCGCTGTCACATTAAACGGCTTTTGCAGAATTCAAATTGAAAAATTCATATCTAACAGTTTGCCAGAAGATATCCTGGGGGTCACAGGACGGCAATGAGTCTGAGTGCTATGTACAGCACATTGAGAAGGGAGGATATTGAGGCTTTCGACATTCATTTGGACACAACCTGGTTGGAGCAAATGTGAGAAAGACTTGAAAAACTGGGTCCTTTTTAATCAGAACAGCACAGGCTCTAAAGAACAAAGAAATTTACAGCACAGGAACAGGCATCTCGGCCCTCCAAGCATGTACTAACCGTGCTGCCCATATGAACTAAAATCCACTATCCTTCCAAGGATCATATCCCTCGATTCCCATATAGACACAGGGAGAACATGCAAGCTCCACACAGTTTGACCCAAGACCAGAATTGAACCCGGGTCCCTGGTGCTCTGAGGCAACAGTGCTAACCACCATGCAACCGTACTTTCTGGTTTCTGGTATACAAGAGAAATATTTGAATCCATCCCTTTGCAAAACATATTTTCTTCATTGCCATATATATTACCTAGAAAACAAGCTAGGTTTTTGTGTTTCCAAATGTTATACACCAAATCTTCCTGTTCTTTAGTTAATAACATATTGCACTTCAAAAGAATTCATCACCTGAAAGGTTTTGATACATTCTGTCTTGACAAGATGTTGCATAATACTTTTACTTCCAATGTCTCTTGTGTCTGATTTGATTATTATGTTTTGCTGATTAACAGCCCTGCTGCTCCATCACCACTGACCTACATTCACTCCTAGCCACTGAATACCATGACAGTAAAATTCCCATCCTCATATTCCAATCCTATCCTAGCCCCAGACCTCTCCCTATCTCCTCCTCCGGCTCTACAATCCTCCAGCATTCTAACCTCTTATGCATCTCACATCCTACGTCACATCACTGGCCTTCAACTGCTGGACCCTGAACTCCAGATTTCCTTCTCTAAACATCTCTGCTACCCTTCCTTCCTTTCTCCTTCCCTCCCTCCCTCTCTCTCTCTTCTCTTTAAAGCTGCCTGTTGCATGACTCCTCCATTTCTCCTCTGCTAGATATATTTTACCTGTAATAGAGAATGGGAGTGATGCTGCAGGTGTATGGACTCTTATTCACATCCCATTCACATTTATTGTGTCCCTGTCAGAAAATCTCAGGAGAGGTATACATAGCTGATATACTCCTCATCCCCATTTTCTTGCCTTGTTAAGGATGCTATAGAAATGCAGGTATACAGAGGTATACAGCTCTTAGGTCAGGCATAGTGCAGACAACCCAAACTATGTTAGAGCTTAGAGACCACTTTGCAAAGGTTGATAGTATATTCCACTGAGTTCAGAGATTGAGGGGAGATCTGATAAAGGTGCTTAGGAATGAAAAAGATTTGAAAGGGTGGATAGAGAGAAAATGGTATACAATGGTATACAATCAAAAACACGCCCTGCATTTCTATAGCATCCTTAACAAGGCAAGAAAATGGGGATGAGGAGTATATGATCAATGGGCCAAATGGCCTAATTCTGCTCCTGTATCTCATGAACATAATAAGATGCCCAAAAACAAGGGGATATAATTCTGAAATTAGTGTTAGGCCAGTTGTAAGTGAAAACAGGAGAACTTTCCCACGTAAAGGATAATAAGATTCTCCTTCTAACAGGATGCTGGAAGTGATCAAAGCTCTCCAGTTGTGATTGATGGAATTTTATTGGTTAAAGCTATCCAAGGATTTGAAGAAAAAGGGGGTAAACAATATCAAATTATAGATCAGCCATGATTTAACTGACTGCTGCAACAGACACGAGGGGCCCAATGCCTCCTCCTGTTCCTATATAAGAGTAAGCTGCTGTTGTGAATGAGAAACAGCGGAGCATTTAGGAGGACCAGAATGACCTTCTTGTTCACCGTTGCTGTGATGTTTCTGAATGACTTGCAAGCTGTTTCAGCCAGAAACTTTATTATGTCTTTGAAACATTTCCACATCCTTCACCCAGTGAGTTACTGTCTTTGGGGGTATAGTAGCAACTATACAATTCTGTAAAACAAGAGCCCAAAAATAGAGATGGGCTGAGTGGCACTTTGGCCTGATCTCAATATTACTGCTTGTGGGTGGAATGTTGGCTGTGGCACATTATAAAATTAAACGCTAATTCACATCTTTCAACAAACAAAACTAATGATTGAACTCCGGGGTGAAATATAAGAGTGATATAAAAATACCTATATAAATATGTACATTATCCATAAATAGACAGGTGCATCAATTGCCGTGACTGAGTATGACGTTAGATACACAAAATAATGTCATAAAGGAGCCTGGGGGAGGGGAGGATGTCGTTTCACTGACAGACAATTAAACTATTTAGAATCCCATGAATAATTTTGTTCTAATTTTGCAGCTTTCTAGCGCTGGGTCATTAATGGCTAATTTCATGTCCTTGTAACACTAAGATCAGTTACAGATGACTTTGTTAAATCAGTCCAAATTCTGAAACCTCCACAAACGCACTCTCCTCACTCTGATGGACGCTGATGATGGACATGTTGGATATGTTCTTCCTCTGTTGTGTTTGCTGAAGGCATACCTCATGACGCAGTGAGCAGAGCTGCTGTTTACCCAGTCTCTCAGCCTCTCTGCTCATTGTTACACAGCCCCTCGTATAAAGCCAGCTGCTGTGGCCAATCTCCTGAATTGGCTCCTGAAAGCCGGACATTGACTGTCAACATCCAAAATCAAATTTGTTTTTGAGTCATAAACATGGGCTGACGTCAGCTCTTTGAATAACAATGACTTTCTGAGACAAAAAATGTATAAAGGCACTCAGGCAGGCACACATACATACACACACACACACACACACATTCACACTCCCACAAACACACACACACTCTCACACACACACTCTCACACACACACACACACTTCTCACACACACACACCACACATCTCACACAAACACACACACACTCTCACACACACTTCACACACACACACATACACACACTCTCACACAAACACACACACACTCACACACACACTCACACACACACACACCTCACAACACACACACACACTCTCACCACACACACACAACACTCTCACACACACTCTCACACACACACACACTCACCACACACACAACACACTCACCACACCACACACTCTTCACACACACACACACACACTCCACAAACACACTCTCACACCACCACACTCACACACACACACACACACACACATGCTCCTCACAAAACCCACACACACACACACACTCTCACACACACACACAGACTCACAAACACACAATCTCATCCACACATTCTCTCTCTCTCTCACACACACACATTCACAAACACATACTCTGACACACACACACACACACACACACAGACTCACAAACACACAATCTCACAAATACACACACACACACACACACAAACTCACAAACACACACACATTGCACACAAACATCATGCATACATGTATGTCCACAAAAGCACAGAAACATTCATACACATACAGATACACATATAAGTAGAAACGCAGTATAAAATGCAATTCTTTTCCTGTGATAATCAATGTTTTATTTTAAACAGTGTATACAGTTAAATGGGAAGCAGGCTGGACGTGTGTGGGATCCCTTTGTTGTGGGATCTGTTCAGTTTAAAGTTTAAGGGATATTTCACAACCTGATGACAGCACTGAAACACTGGTATTGATCGTGAAAAGTCATGAACATGAATTTGATCTCCTGCCTGCGCAGATTCTGCAAGGTGCAGCTAAGAGCAGTCTGGAAGCTGATTCACTGCACTAAGTCGGGCTATGGGGGGACAGTACAGGGGTTCCAACTTTCCCTAATTGTTCTTGAAACCCTGGGAACAAAAGACTCATCTTCCAGTCACTGCTGCAGGAGAAATACCATTAGGCAACTTATGGGAATATGCTTTTATTGAAGACTTCCACTTACTAGTTATCAAAAAATGGAAGAGAATGAAAAGCTGATACCCAAGATCCATCCAGTCTCAGCCCTTCGTTTAACTGGCTGGATAGTTGTGTTGGAACAACTCAAACAGTCACAATATCCTCATCAATCCAATTCATTCCCATTGACCAAAATAACAAAATCATAAGTTTGTGTTGTTCCAAGCTGCCTTGTTGTGTCCACAAGTCTTCCTGTGCCGCTGCCTCTCACAATAATACAACAGAACACCTTGTAAAATTAAAATTAAGCCGACTAGTATTCAGCAAAGGAAGTAGTGGCCTGTATGAGTGACAGTGTGCACCATAACACTCACAAAGCATTCACACTAAAGCAGCAAGACATTGCAGGGAGCAACTTTCGCAGGTTAACAATTTAACAATTAAAAAAAAACCACAGTGCAATGAAACAAAAGACAAGAAGACACCACATGACTTTCCAGAAAGGGCCCTGAATTTTCCCAGGTTGTTCTGCATTTTGGATTGGTTGGGCTTTTTCCTACAATGTGGCCCATGACACAGTCTCCATTAGGTAAATAATGTTGGGTGCTGGGTTCAAAGCTCCTTGAGAAACATACAAAATAAGTGTAGAAACATATTTCGCACACACATGTTCAGAAAGATCAATGTATCTGCTGCCATTGAATGTCTGCTGAATTTATCTTACAAATCTCCATCCTGCTGACCCTACTCTGTATGGAAACTGCACATCTGCAAATTGTCCCACACTTTTGCATTCAGTTGTACTGTGCACTAATATGCACATTGACATCTACACACTGATATCTACATGGTGATATCCTTATGCTGATATCCTCATGCTGATATTCTCATACTGATATCCACATGGTGATACGCATGCACTAATATCCTCACACTGATATTCACACACTGATATTAACACACTAATGCACACAGATATTGACATGGTGAAATCCATTGGCTGATATCCTCATGCTGATATCACACACTGATATCCTTGCACTGATATCCTCGCACTGATATCTGCACACTGATATCCACACACTGATATCCTCACGCTAATGTCCACCTGTTTATTTCTGCACACTGATATCCACACACTGATATGCTCACCCTGATATCCATATGGTGATATACACATGGTGATATCCATACACTGATATCCTCAATATTCACACACTAATATCTTCACACTGATATCTACACATGGATATCTACATGGTGATATCCATACGTTGATATTCGCACACTGATAGCTACACACTAATATTCACACACTGATATCCTCAAATTGATATCCTCACACTAATATCTGCACACTGATATCCTCACACTATAGTTAAGAAAGCCCACCAATGCCTCTACTTTCTCTACTTTCTCAGAAGACTAAGGACATTTGGCATGTCAGCTACAACTCTCACCAACATTTACAGATGGGCTCCTGCTCTGCCCAAGACTGCAAGAAACTGCAAAAGGCCGTGAATGTAGCCCATCACACAAACCAGCCTCCCATTCATTGACTCTATCTACACTTCCCATTGCTTTGGAAAAGCAGCCAGCAAAATTAAGGAACCCACACACTCTGGATGTCCTCTTTTCCATCTTCTACCTTCAAGAGAAGATACAAAGGTCTGTCACATATGAAATGACTCAAGAACAGTTTCTTCTCTGCTACCGTCAGACTTTTGAATGGACCTACCTTGCATTAAGTTGATCTTTCTCTATACCATAGCTATGACTTTAACATTACATTCTGCACTCTGTCATTTTTTTCCCTATGAATGGTATGCTTTAGTGTGTAAGAAACAATACTTCTCACTGCATACTGATATATGTGACAATAATAAATCAAATCAAAATGATATTCACACACTGATATCCTCACACTGACATTCTCACTTAACATCCACACGCTGATTTCCACACGCTGATATCTACACACTGATATCCTCACATTGATTTTCATGCACTAATATCCTCACACTATATTCACATGCTAAATTCTGCTCTGATATCCTCACACTGATATCCTCACATTGATAACCAGACACTGATATCTGCATGTTGATATCCAGACACTGATATCCTCACAGTGATATCCACATACTAATATCCACATGCTGAATTCTGCACTGATATCCTTACCCTGATTTCTGCATGCTAATATCCACATGTTGATTTCTGCACACTGATAGCCTCACACTGATATTCTCATGTTGATGTCCACACACTAATATCCACTTCCTGATTTTCACACACTGATATCCTCACACTATATCCACATGCTGAATTCTGCACTGATATCCTCACACTGAAATCTAGACACTGATATCTGCATGCTGATATCCATGCACTGATATCCTCATGTTGATATCCACACACTGATATCCACACGCTGATATCCATACGCTGATATCCATTCGCTGATATCCATACGCTGATATCCTCATGCTGATATCCACACACTGATATCCTCACACTGATATCCATATGCTGATACCCACATGCTGATATCCACATGCTGATATCCACGCACTGATATCCATACACTGATATCCATACGCTGATACCCACATGCTGATATCCACATGCTGATATCCACACACTGATATCCTCACACTGATATCCATACGCTGATACCCACATGCTGATACCCACATGCTGATATCCACGCACTGATATCCATACACTGATATCCACATGCTGATAACCATATGCTGATATCCACGCACTGATATCCGTTCACTGATATCCACATGCTGATATCCACACGCTGATATCTAATTGATCTTTGTGTGTAACTATGTATCTATCTGTTTATCTGCATCTTCATGCACTCCAGCATTTGGTTTCAGTGCTCCACTGATCAAAGCCTGAGGGTTTTATTTTTTTCATTGTTTTTTAATAACTATTTTGAAAATGTGATTAGCAACTTCATTCCAATTGGATTTCAATCTTAACAATTTTACTGTACCTTGTCTTTGTTAGCAGCTGAACTTAGTGAATTAGAGCACAATTTCAATCTCTACCTTGTTGCTGCCTAAGGCACAAGCCTGTTATCAGTTACTGGTATCAACAGGACATGATAACATTGACCAAGGCAATGATCTGGCTATGTTTTTCACTGCCCTGTCTGATTTTTGATTTTATTTTGACTGTTACAGGTGTTATATCCAATCACAAAAGGCTGGGTGCACTGCACATTCTTCATCAGTCCTGTGGCTACAAGAGCAGGTCAGAGACTGGGAATCCTGTGAAGAGTAACTCACCTCCCGATTCCCCAAAGCCTGTCCACCATCTACAAGGCACAAGTCAGGAGTGTGATGGAAAACTCCTCACTTGCCTGGATGAGTGCAGCTCCAACAATACTCAAAAAGCTTGATACCATCCAGGACTAAGTAGCTTTGCTAGATTCACACCCCATCCACCACCTCCAGCATTCACTTCTTCTACCACTGACACACAGTAGCAGCCGTGAGTACCATCTACAAGATTCACTCAGGAATTCATCTAGTTTCCTTCAACAGCACCTCCCAAACCCGCAGCCACTATCATCTAGAAGGATAAGGGCAGCAGATATCTGGGAACACCACCATCTGTAAATTCCACTCCAAGTCATTCACCATCCTGACTTGGAAATATACTCGCCCTTCCTTCAGTGTCAAAAGCTTGTAACCGCCTCCCTAACAGCACTGTGGGTGTACCTATACCACAGGGACTGCAGAGGGTTAAAGAAGGTTCACCACCACCTTCTCAAGGGAAAATTAGGGTTAGGCAATAAATGCTGGCTCAGCTGGCAACACTCACATCCCATGAAATAATTTTAAAAATATTCTAGTTCCTCATATCAAGTTCTCTTTCCTAACTGAATGCTCCCATACCCTGAATTCTGGAAACGGGGGTCTGATTATTTTTGTGCCAGTAAGTTGCCAATTGTGTAACTGTTTGCAGTTTGCAGCAGTGGGTCAGTAACTGCGGGTTACACAGGAGTTCACACACATATATAATATTACCCGGGCACATTGTTATTATTGCATATGGCAGACACAGTACCTCTCTGTACCATCCATCCCACTCCTACCGCCACAGCATTTGTAGATTTTAAACCCTGCCTCTGTTTTTACACAGATTATTCTTTACATCCACTTTCCTTTTCCACCTTTTCCTCTTGCCCAGAAAGTTTTCCTTGTTGTTGATATAAACTCAAAGAACAAAAATAACCCCCAATCCAACATTTGTAAATTCCTCCCTTGTGGATCCGGCACAATTGGCCAAATCTGTAACTGATGCTCCCAATCCCTTTCCATCCCAATGAATTCCCAACTCCCGTTTTATCCTCGTGGGCTTGCTACAGAGAACAAAGCTGATCACACACTCACTCTGCCCGGATCGATGACATTCTGGCACAAACAGAGGCTAAAAGGCAATTATTATTTCAGAAATAACCCCTCTTTATTTGCTGTTTATCGACCCGGTCATTCTCGCTCACACATCAGATCTTGATGCAAACTTTCACCCAGTCTCTGCTTCCTGCGAGGCTATTCTACAGTCGGGTTGTTTGAACTGGCCCCGATCATTGTTCAAACAACAACCGAGAGGGGAAAATTATCCGACATTGAGTCTAATATGAATAAGTGAGAGAGTCAGACAGATCCCACAATCTCCATTCACTGGGCACTCTAATAACACTGTTAAATAACTAGTGTAACTCTGTACTCACTAGAATCGCAGGGTAGATCAGTTGCGATACAGTAATGAATAGAAGCAGCAGCTTTCTAACTCAGAGTGAAGGTGGAGAGGGCAGTGAGACGCTCACTGAATCCAGCTAATCGTTGCTGCTCTTAACACAGCCAAACAGGAGGAGGGCCTGGGATAACAGCCTGAGGACATCACTGCTCCCATCTAAACAAGTTGGTAATCAAAAATACCCACACACAACACACACATCAGACACACACATTCATAATACACACACACACAACAGACACTCAACACATACAACACACACACAGCACACACACTCAAACACACTCACAACAGACACACATAGACACATCTCGCACACACAACACAGAAACACACACATTCTCATACACACAACATATACAAACATGCACACAAACACACACAAATAGACACAAATATATACACACACACGCCATTCCACTCCCCCCACGCACACACACAGAGTATAATTTCTGTGTCTAAAGCTACAAGCGAAGTTGTGTGAGTTGCTAAACCTCCTGGAAATGCCTAGCCCCTGAACAAATCTGATAAAAACAATTCACAGCATGAGAAGGGAAGCAAAAGAGATGAAGTTAAAATCCTGGTGGTTTTACCTTATTGCAGTAATAATGTTCCAGACATGAGGTAGAGCTCAGGCAGCTCGGGTCAGCAGGTAAAGAACCCACTGTGGCTGGAGCTGTGGGATAAAATCTCACATCCATCTCTCAGAAGCTGCAACAGCAAGCGCATGGAAGCAGATTTCGAATGGTTATTCTCACTCTCCCTTGCTCGCTCGGTGTCTCTCTCTCTCTCTCTCTATTGTTGGGTGGAACAAAAAAAAGAGAGAGAATGGGGTAAGACTCAATTCATCTTTGTCTCATATCCGTTTGTGGTCTGCAATAGTTCAGCCTTCATGTAACTCACAGATGCATACTTTAACCAGCCTTGCCATAACGAACTCAGCAAAGTGACACAAAAAAGTCTCACATAGTAGGCGAGCGAAGCAAGCAAATTGTTGCAAGAAAATTCTGAGTTTTTTTCTCTCTGGGTGCCTGTGTCTGTTTTCTTTGTCTTTCAGTCTGTATCTCTCACACACTCCCTTTTTCTCTGTCTCAGTTTCTTTCTCTGCTGTCTGCTCTCAGCATGCCTGAGAGTGTTTACCCATGCGTTTAAACTCAGGGTATCATTTGCTAGCTTTCTCCACATTGAAAGCCAAGCGACCTCTGCTGATAATACAAGGGATATGGATGAGTGGGGGAGGGGATATCACAAGCTGTACTGCACTTCAGATCAGCTACCCTGATAACACTGTCTGCTACCCCTGCCTGCCCCATAGCAGGGCAGGACAGAGTTTCAAATCTCCCTCCGCTGCTTCACCAGGAACCTTCCCGCGTGTCAGCAAATCCCAGCCCCTCACTGTGAATCCTGCAGCTGGATTTGAAACTAATCAGGAAAATAAAATGAAACACTTAGTGTTTCCTGGCTGAAACCACGAGTAAAATGTCAAAGTGTTTCCCCACAACACACATCTCCAGAATCTACACACATAACACACAGATACAAACTCCCACAATCTACATACCTGACAGACAGACACAAACCCCCACAATCTACACACCTAACACACAGACACAAATCCCTACAATCTACACATCTAACACACAGACACAAACCCCCACAACCTACACACCTAACACACAGACACACACTTCCACAATCTACACACCTAACACACAGACACAAACCCCCACAATCTACACACCTAACACACAGATACAAGCCCCAACAATCCACACCTAACACACAGACACACACTTCCACAATCTACACACCTAACACACAGACACAAACCCCCACAATCTACACACCTAACACACAGACACACACTTCCACAATCTACACACCTAACACACAGACACAAACCTCCACAATCTACACACCTAACACACAGACACACACTTCCACAATCTACACACCTAACACACAGTCACAAACCCCCACAATCTACACACCTAACACACAGACACACACTTCCACAATCTATACAGCTAACACACAGACACACACTTCCACAATCTACACACCTAACACACAGACACACACCTCCACATTCTACACACCTAACACACAGAAACACACTTCCACAATCTACACACCTAACACACAGTCACAAACCCCCACAATCTACACACCTAACACACAGACACAAACCCCCACATTCTACACACTTAACACACAGACACACACTTCCACAATCTACACACCTAACACACAGTCACAAACCCCCACAATCTACACACCTAACACACAGACACACTCTTCCACAATCTACACACCTAACACACAGACACAAACCCCCACAATCTACACACCTAACACACAGACACACACTTCCACAATCTATACACCTAACACACAGACACACACCTCCACAATCTACACACCTTAACACACAGACACACACTTCCACAATCTATACACCTAACACACAGACACACACTCCACAATCTACACACCTAACACACAGACACACACTTCCACAATCTACACACCTAACACACGGACACACACTTCCCCAATCTACACACCTAACACACAGACACACACTTCCACAATCTATACACCTAACACACAGACACACACCTCCACAATCTACACACTTAACACACAGACACACACTTCCACAATCTATACACCTAACACACAGACACACACTTCCACAATCTACACACCTAACACACAGACACACACTTCCACAATCTACACACCTAACACACGGACACACACTTCCCCAATCTACACACCTAACACACAGACACACACTTCCACAATCTACACACCTAACACACAGACACAAACCCCCACAACCTACACACCTAACACACAGTCACAAACCCCCACAATCTACACACCTAACACACAGACACACACCTCCACAATCTACACACTTAACACACAGACACACACTTCCACAATCTACACACCTAACACACAGACACACACTTCCACAATCTACACACCTAACACACAGACACACACCTCCACAATCTACACACCTAACACACAGACACAAACCCCCACAACCTACACACCTAACACACAGACACACACCTCCACAATCTATACACCTAACACACAGACACACACTTCCACAATCTACACACCTAACACACAGACACAAACCCCCACAATCTACACACCTAACACACAGACACACACTTCCACAATCTACACACCTAACACACAGACACACACTTCCACAATCTATACACCTAACACACAGACACACACTTCCACAATCTACACACCTAACACACAGACACACACTTCCACAATCTATACACCTAACACACAGACACACACTTCCACAATCTATACACCTAACACACAGACATAAACCCCCACAATCTATCTACACGCCTAACACACAGACACAAACCCCCACAATCTACACACCTAACACACAGACACAAACCCCAACAATCTACACACCTAACACACAGATACACACTTCCACAATCTATACACCTAATACACAGATACACACCTCCACCATCTACACACATAACACACAGACACACGCTTCCACAATCTATACACCTAACACACAGACACACACTTCCACAATCTATACATCTACCACACAGATACACATCTCCACAATCTATACACCTAACACACAGACATAAACCCCCACAATCTATCTGCACACCTAACACACAGACATAAACCCCCACAATCTATCTGCACACCTAACACACAGAAACAATCCCCCACAATCTACACACCTGACACACAGATACACATCTCCACAATCTATACACCTAACACACAGACACAAACCCCCACAATCTACACACCTAACACACAGACACAAACCCCCACAATCTACACACCTAACACACAGACACACACTTCCACAATCTACACACCTAACACACAGACACAAACCTCCACAATCTACACACCTAACACACAGACACACACTTCCACAATCTACACACCTAACACACAGACACAAACCCCCACAATCTACACACCTAACACACAGATACAAGCCCCAACAATCCACACCTAACACACAGACACACACTTCCACAATCTACACACCTAACACACAGACACAAACCCCCACAATCTACACACCTAACACACAGACACACACTTCCACAATCTACACACCTGACACACAGCTCCAGCTTCCCCCCTAAACACTTTAAAGAAACCATCCCCTACGGACAAGCCCTCCATGTACACAAGATTTGCAATCTCTGCAAGACATGCTGGATCATCGACACGGATGCCATCATCTCACGTGAAAACATCATCCACCAGATACACGGTATCACAGTCTTGCAACTTGTATCTACCTGATACGCTGCAGGAAAGGATGCCCTGAGACATGGTACATTGGGGAGACCATGCAGACGCTATGACAATGGATGAATGAACATCGCTCGACAATCACCAGGCAGGACTGTTCTCTTCCTATTGGCGAACACTTCAGTGGTCATAGGTATTTGGCCTCTGATCTTCAGGTAATCGTTCTGCAAGGCAGCCTTCATGTCATGCGACAGCGCAGAGACGCTGAGCAGAGACTGATAGCCAAGTTGTGTGCACATGAGGATGGCCTCAACCAGGATCTTGGGTTCATGTCACACTGTTTGTAACCCCCGTGACTTGCCTGGGCTTGCAAAATCTCACTTACTGTCCTGTGTGGAGACAATAAACATCTCTTTACTCTCTGCTTAACGCTATCTCCACTCACATTGTCTGCACTTTTAAGACTTGATTACTGTAAAAACTCACATTCTAATCAGTATTCTGTAAACTGAGTGTGTGTCTTTATATCCACTGTTTGTGGTCAGAACTCTCCATTTACCTAACAAAGGGTCAGAGATCCAAAAGGAAGAGGCTTTTGCTACCAAATAAACTTGTTGGGTTTTAATCTGATGTTGTGAGACTTCTCACTGTGTGTAAGTACACCTACAGTGCTGACAGGGAGAGAGCGCCAGGATTTTGACCCAGCAACAGTGAAGGAACGGCCATATGTTTTGAAATTGGGGTGCTGTGTGATTTGGAGGGAAACTTGCAGGTAGTGGTGTATCCATGTGTCTTGCTACCTGAGTAAGTTGTTGCAATGCATCTTGGAGATGGTACAACCCTGCTACCATTGTGCAATGGTGATGGATGGAGTGAATGTTTAAGGTGGTAAATGAGGGGGGTGAATCAAGTGGGCTGCTTTTATCCTAGATGGTACTGAGCTTTTTCGAGCCGCACTCTTCCAGAATCTTGATTTGTGTCTTGTAGATGAGGGACAGGCTTTGGAGAGTCAGGAAGTTAGTGTATACAGACTCTCCTTTTCTTGTAACTACAGTATTGAATTGTTGTAACCCTCAGAAAGCTGATAGTGGGGAATTGAGTGATGGCAATGCTATTGAATGTCAAAAGACGATAGTCAGATACTCTCTTATTGGAGACTGCCATTGCCTGGCACTTATGTGGCATGAATGTTAATTGCTGTTTGTCACTCCAAGCCTGGATATTGTCCAGGTCTTGCTGCACTTGATTATGGATAGTTTCAGTACCTGAGGAGTCGCAAATAGTGCTGAACATAGTGCGGTCATCAGCGAACATTCCCACTTTGTGATGATTGTCCCTTTAAGGACAACATAGGGGCATCTGGCTAGAGGGGCCAGTTAGAACTAAGAATGGGTAATCACCCCAGGAGGTGCAGTCCTATCTTACAGCAAACACAGTCTGGAGGCCAGTAGGGACTGGGACAGTTAACATGGAAAACAAGGTCAGAGCAATAAGAAGGCATCGGCGTACAGGAAGAGTTCAGATCATTCTTAGGAATGCTGAATTACTCTGGGTGTTTTCTATTAAACTTGTCACTGTTATTGGTCCACTTGGAAATGCTGCTAAAGAGCCATCAGCGCTGGTTTTGGAAGAACGTGCCAAAGAGAAGCTTTTAACAGAGTAAAGCAGTTGCTTCAGCCTTCAAACTTGTTTGTACATTTTGACCCATCAAAGAAATTGGTGTGAACCTGTGTGCCTCTCTAATGTCATTGGTGCGATGCTGTCCCACCAGGTAGATGACAGATCTGAAAAGCTGATAGGTCTGAAAGTTTTAAAACCTTCTCAGAGGCTAAAAAAGACGACTCAAAAATTGGAAAAGGATTATCAATAGTTTTTGGTGCCAAGAAATTCTTTATCTGATCCCAAGCTGCTTGTGGGTCTTTTTAAAGGAGAGAAGGCTATTCCACCAATCACATCACATTGGGCGTTATTCATCTTTGCCTATGAATATACCTTCAAGCAGCAGCCAGGAACACACATTGTGAATGTGGACACATTTACTCACCTACCTTTGCAAGAGAGTGTTGCACCTCCCTCAGTGCCATAGGAAATGGTAATGATGTTGAATTTCTTCAACAAGTTTCCAGAATCGGTGTACTGGACTGAGCAGAATGCTGTCCAAAGTGAGGCATAGGATTCCAATGAGTTTGGGCCAATAAGCCAGTTTCTAATAAATGGAACCATATTTTATATGAAGAGATAGTTGAGTTACAAGTTGGTTTCATGTTGTGAAGAGCAAGAGAAGTTATTCTGATTGGCAGCCGGTGACTAGTGGAGTGCCCCAGGGTTCGGTACTGGGGCCTCAATTATTTACCATTTACATAGACGATTTGGAGGAAGGGGCTGAGTGCAGGATGATGAAATTTGCTGATGACACAAAGATGAGTGGAAAAGCAAATTGCATGGAGGGTGTGGAAAGCCTGCAGAGGGATCTGGATAGGTTGAGTGAGTGGGCGAGGACCTGGCAGATGGAGTATAATGTTAGCAAGTGTGAGGTTATCTACTTTGGTAGGAATAACGATAGGAAGGATTACTATTTAAATGGGGAAAAGCTGCAGCATGCGGTGTAGAGGGACCTGGGGGTCCTTGTGCATGAATCGCAAAAACACAGTCTGCAGGTGCAGCAGGTGATTAAGAAGACGAATGCAATGTTGGCCTTTATAGCGAGGGGGATAGAATATAAAAGTAGGGAGGTTCTGTTGCAGCTGTATAGGGTGCTGGTGAGGCTGCAGCTGGAGTACTGTGTGCAGTTTTGGTGTCTGCATTCGAGGAAGGATATATTGGCCTTGGAGGGGGTGCAGAGAAGGTTTACTAGGCTGATACCAGAGATGAGGGTGTTGGATTATGAGGAGAGACTGAATAGGCTAGGTTTGTACTCGTTGCAGTTTAGAAGGCTGAGAGGGGATCTTATAGAGATGTATAAGATAATGAAGGGGATGGATAGGGTAGAGGTTGAGAGACTCTTCCCACTTAGCAAAGATAGCAGGACTAGAGGGCACAGCCCCAAGATTAGAGGGGGGGGGCAGGAGGTTCAGATCAGAGTTGCTGAGGAATTTCTTCACACAAAGGGTGGTGAATCTTTGGAATTCTCTGCCTGATGAGGTGGTGGAGGCTTCCTCACTGAATATATTCAAGTCAAGAGTGGATAGGTTTTTGATTGACAAGGGAATTAAGGTTTATGGAGAGAAAGTGGGAAAGTGGTACTGAACCACTACAGATCAGCCATGATCTTATTGAATGGCGGGGCAGGCTCGAGGGGCTGGATGGCCTACTCCTGCTCCTATTTCTTATGTTCTTAGTCATCTTTGTTTCGGGAAAGGAGTTGTCCTAGCAGAATGACACAGTGTCCATTTGGATATATCCAAGGTGAAGGTGTTCCCCAGAGTTATATCTGGCGGCCTGGCATTGAATCAATTGAAGCTCTGAGAACAGTGCCAATTGCTACAAAACTTGTCGACTGTGACCCTCGGGAATGGCCTGGCCATCCATTGGGTACGAATCCATATTGATTACATTGGTCCATCCATGGGCACAATGCTCCTTATTGACATCTATTCAAAGTGGATGGGAGTGTTTGAAATGAAGTCTCTGACTTTGCAGGTTGTAGTTGAGAAATTGCCTCAGTGTTTTCCACTATTTGGCTTTGATCTTCATGTTGTCATTGGCTACAGGTGTAGTGCCGGAAGACTGGAGGATGGCAAATGTTGTCCCCTTGTTTAAGACCATCCTGTAGATGGTAGAGACCATCCTGCAAATTATAGACCAGTGAACCTCACATCTGTTGTGGGGAAAGTTTTGGAAAGAATTATAAGGGATAGGATTTATAATCATCTGGAGAAAAATGAATTGATTAGGGATAGTCAACATGAATTTGTGAAGGGTAGGTCGTGCCTCACAAACCTTATTGAGTTTTTTGAAAAGGTGACTAAAGAGGTGGATAAGGGTAAGGCAGTTGATGTGGTGTATATGGATTTTAGCAAAGCTAAAAAACTATTGCACAAAATACAGGTGCATGGGATTGAGGGAGATTTAGCAATTGGATCAGGAATTGGCTAGCTGATAGAAGACAGAGGGTGAGGTTTGATGGGAAATATTCAACCTGGAGTTTAGTTACAAGTGGTGTACCTCAGGGATCTGTTTTGGGGCCACTGCTGTTTGTCACTTTTATAAATGACCTGGATGAGGGTGTCGAAGGATGGGTTAGTAAATTTGCTGACAACACCAAAGTCAGAGGAGTTGTAGACAGTGAGGATGGATGTTACAGTTTGCAGAGGGACATAGATAAGTTGCAGAGCTGGGCCGAGAAGTGGCAAATAGAATTTAATGCGGAAAAGTGTGAGGTGATTCACTTTGGTAAGAGTAATATGTGGGCAGAATATAGGGCTAATGGTAGGACTCTTAGTAATGTAGATGAGCAGAGAGATCTCGGTGTACATGTGCATAGATCCCTGAAAATTGGTACTCAAGTTGATAAGATTGTTAAGAAGGTGTACGGTGTGTAAGCTTTTATTGGTAGAGGGATTGAATTTCGGAGCCTTGAGGTCATGTTGCAACTGTACAAAACTCTGGTGTGGCCACACTTGGAGTATTGTGTACAGTTCTGGTTGCCGCATTATAAGAAAAATCTGGAGGCATTGGAAAGGATGCAGAGGAGGTTTACCAGGATGTTGCCTGGTATGGTGGGAAGGTCTTATGAGGAAAGGCTGAGGGACTTGAGGTTATTTTCATTAGAGAGAAGAAGGCTAAGAGGTGACCTAATTGAGACATATAAGATGATCAGAGGGTTAGATAGGGTGGACAGTGAGAGCCTTTTTCCTCGGATGGTGATGGCTAACACAAGGGGACATAGCACTAAATTAAGGGGTGGTAGTTATAGGACGGATGTCAGAGGTGGGTTCTTTACTCAGAGGGTAGTAAGGGTGTGGAATGCCCTGCCTGCAGCAGTTGTGGACTCGCCAATTTTAAGGGCGTTCAAATGGTCAGTGGATAGGCATATGGATAACATTGGAATAGTTTAGGTTAGAGGATCATTAGATTGATTCCATTGGTCGGTGCAACATCGAGGGCTGAAGGGCCTGTACTGCACTGTAATGTTTTATGTTTTATGTTCAATCTACAGAATATCTGAAGCCACAGGGTCTGATAAGGAAATGGCCTTCACAAGGCTAAGTTTCAGAACCTCACTGTCTTCTATGGTATCAAGCACATTAGGGTGCATCTTACCACCCAGCATCCAACAAACTAACTGAATGAACTGTCCAAACCTTTAAATTTCACCTAAAGAAGCAGTCAGGAGGGACCCTGGAGACCAGAATCTCACAAGCCTTTCTGGGACCACTCCAGCAGAGTTGTGAATGAACCATCATCTCAGAACGAGACTGAGTCTTGTGTTCCAAATTTGTTGGGGAGGGTAGAGACCAGCTAAAAATGTCAAGAGACAAACCAGGATTCATGTCAGTCAACATGTTTGCTTTCAGTGGATGAAGTGTGTGTGCGAGGATTCTTGGAAGTGATTCCCTGGAATCATTGCCTATGAAACTGGATTTCTGTCTTATCAAGTGGACGTAGAAGGAAGAATCATCCAGAAACACATAGGAGATTTGAGAGAGTGAGAGTTGCCCCAGCAGCTAGCACAGCCATTAGGAGCTATACTGCCATCTGGAGATATTGCCGACTGTTTTAACCCAAAAGCACCTGGTTGTCCAGTGGCAGCACAAATAATGTCTCCATGGAAACAATTAAAACTGAAGAGGCACCTGTCGTAGAAACATTGAAACTAGGAGGAGGCCATTCGGCCCTTCGAGCCTGCTCCGCCATTCATTTTGACTATGGCTGATCATTGAATTCAATATCCTGATCCATCCTTCCTCTGTATCCTTTGATCCCTTTAGCCCCAAGCACTAGATCTAATTTTTTCTTGAAATCAGACAGTATTTTGGCCTCTGTGGTGATGAATTCCACACATTCAGCACCCGCTGGGTGTCACTGTGGTGTTGGCTGACAACAATATTTGGGAGTGCTTCAGGCAAAGGAATTTACACTGCTGCAGAGAATTCCAACCCCCCCCCCCCACCACATCTGTATGACATCTGTAAAACAGGATTCAGAGAGGGAAGAATGTGGTGATTGTCCCTTTAAGGAGCCTTCTATTAAATAAAGGTGACATGGCCCTGGGAACCAATCAGAGAGCAGTGGAGGTTCATCCTGGTGAGTTTGGGTTTGAGTTCCAGAATCTTCTCAGGAGCTGGTTACAGCCATGAGGCTGCCAGCCTCTGTATAGTTTTTATAAACATATTGTTGTTTTTCCCTAAACCGGTGGACATGAGTTCTGGCAATGATGCTCTCAGGTTCTCAGTCATTTTTGTACAAGCACCCACACTCAGAAGGACTTTGCAGTGTTGACAGGGCTGAGTTTATTGTTACGTTTTCCATTGTCTAGGTCAGTGCCAGTTGCTCCAGCCAACTTCATTCTCTTTAGACTTTGTTGTGGTTTGAATCAATGGAGTGTTTGTCAGGCTGGGGTTTGACCCCATGTCCCCAGAATATTAACCCAGACCTCTGGATTGCTAGCCCAGTGGCATTACTACCATTCCCCCCACCCCTCAGACCACCCACCCACCCTCCCCCAATTATGAAACATCTTCAGCGAGTCTTCAACAAAGATGTCTGACCGATGTGAGAGTGTTAGTGTTTGGATAAACTGACGTTGCCAGCAGGAGATATGAGAGAGGTCCTAGAGAGCAGGCAGCCATCGTTGGGGAATCCCTGGCATTGTTCTGCAAGAGGAATAACATAGTCTGGTAGGAGCTGGCCAAGACAGTCAATGACATCTCCTGGCCCAAGGATGTTGCTCTGAAAAAGAAAGCCTTTCTTCTTAATTGCCCCACTGTCACGTGATGTGGAGGTGGGAATGAATGATTCAGATTCCAGTGGATGTGGCCCTCAAGCCATGTAAGACTCGGCAAAACCCTGAATGTATAATTAATGAGATCACGATGGGAAAGTGTGCCGTGGCTTCCTGTCAATTGCTGCAGCAGGATTTAGTCTTGGATGGGAGGTTTTCACTGTGCATTCATATAGTGCCTTTCACAGCTTCACAACATCTTCCCAAAATGTTACTGTGAATATTTTTGAACTGTAGTCGCTGTTGCAATGGAGAAAGCACAGCAACTAGTTTGAACACAGGAAGATCCACAAACAGCAATGCAAGAATGGTCAGATCAGCTCTTTCAGCGATGTTAGTTAAGGGATAAATACTAGTCAGGATTTGGGGATGACTTCATCCTGCTACTTTCCCTCAAATGGCACACTGAGAGCGCTCACATCTGCCTGAAATAGAGCAGGGGGAACCTCGGTATCTCGGCACAGTGGTTAGCACTGCTGCCTCACAGCGCCAGGAACCCAGATTCAATCCCTGGCTTGGGTCACCGTCTGTGCAGACTGTGCACATTTTCACTATGTCAGTTTCTTCTGGGTGCTCCAGTTTCCTCCCAACATCTGAAAATGTGCTGATTAGTTGGATTGGTCGTGCTAAGTTCTCCCTCAGTGTACCCAAACAAGTGCCAGAGTGCAGTGACCGGGAGATTTTCACAGTAACTTAATTGCAGTGTTAGTATAAGCCTATTTGTGAAGCTAATAAATAATTTTTTTTTTCTGTTTGTCTCAACTGAGGGACAACACTTCTCACAATGCAGTACTCCCTCAGATCTGCGCTAAAGCCTCCATTTTGTACTCAAATCTCTCGAGTGAGACTTGAACCCATGACATTCTAACTCAGAGATAGATTAAGATTGTGGTCCTAATTCATGTGGACTTTACCCTCAGCTGAACTGGTGCAGCAGGTGATTAAGAAGGTGAATGCAATGTTGGCCTTTATAGCGAGGGGGATAGAATATAAAAGTAGGGAGGTTCTTTTGCAGCTGTATAGGGTGCTGGTGAGGCTGCAGCTGGAGTACTGTGTGCAGTGTTGGTTGCCGTATTTGAAGAAGGATATATTGGCCTTGGAGGGGGTGCAGAGAAGGTTCACTAGGCTGATACTGGAGATGAGGGCGTTGGATTATGAGGAGAGACTAAATAGGCTAGGTTTGTACTCGTTGGGGTTCAGAAAGCTGAGAGGGGATCTTATAGAGACGTATAAGATAACGAAGGGGATGGATAGGGTAGAGGTTGAAAGACCTCTGACGATTGGGGGTTATAGATAGGTCTATGGCTGGGTAGGTTTTGATGTGTTCGGCACAACTTGTGGGCCGAAGGGCCTGTTTGTGCTGTAGTGTTCTATGTTCTATGTTCTATGACTCTTCCCACTTAGCAAAGATAGCAGGACTAGAGGGCACAGCCCCAAGATTGTTGGGGGTGGGGGGGGGGGGGGGTGCGGTTCAGATCAGAGTTGAAGAGGAATTTCTTCACGCAAAGCTTGGTGAATCTTTGGAATTCTCTGCCTGATAAAGTGGTGGAAGCTTCCTCACTGAATATATTTAAGTCAAAGGTGGATAGGTTTTTAATTGACAAGGGAATTAGGGGATATGGGGAGAAAGCGGGAAAGTGGTACTGAACCACTACAGATCAGCCATGGTCTTATTGAATGGCAGGGAAGGCTCGAGGGGCTGGATGGCCGACTCCTGCTCCTATTTCTTATGTTCTTATGAACTGCCCCAGAAGGTAAGTTGATTTTGTAAACTCTTCCTATCCCTGAATTGTCACATAATCAATGCTAATTTATTTGTGCCTTGGCTGCACTGAGCACTGTCAGTACGTTGGCCTGTTCAGAGCTGGGATCCTCCTTTTGTTCTTCATGTTTTTAAGAGTATTATTGGGCAGCTTCATAATGACATTCAGATGCAGTACCAGCTGATCCTTTGGGTGAGTGACTGCGTGCAGTGAATCTGAAAATAGAATTAGAATTCTGCGCGCAGAACGACAGAAAGAATTCATTCTTTTCCAGAGTTTTACTGGGTGAAGGCAAGTCTTTAAAACAGAAATCACTGCAATAATTCAGAGACAAAAATTTTGAAACCAAACTAATCATCCCAGTTGAATAAAAAGAATATTTGGAGATCTGATACCAGGTTCACAGCTATTCTTTCGCTTATGTAGAAATCTGAATCAGAAATACAATGAGGCAAAGTTACTTTGATCTTATTGTGCAGAGGGAGCAGAAAGGCTTGTTGTATGGAATCACATTCCTTACATGTAGCCTAGCCAACCAGGAATGAATGTCGAGAATTTGGGCTCAGGATTTCCATCCGTTAAAATGCTAGGGTATAAATTTGTGGTGACTCTTTCCAAGAGGAAGAGTGTGAAGTTGTAAAATTACTCCTACAGAGTCATCAATAACATTCTTTTCAAAAGATTGAAGTGCTATAAACAAGGTCAAAGTGGGCGGCACAGTGGCACAGTGGATTAGCACTGCTGCCTCATAGCTCCAGGGACCTGGCTTCGATTCCCGGCTCAGGTCACTGTCTGTGTGGAATTTGCACGTTCTCCTCGTGTCTGTGTGGCTTTTCTCTGGGTGCTCTGGTTTCCTCCCACAGTCCAAAACTGTGCAAGTTAGATTGATTGGCCATGCTAAAATTGTCCTTAGTGTTCCGAAATGCTTAGGTTAGAGGGGTGAGAGAGTACATAAGAACATAAGAAATAGGAGCAGGAGTAGGCCATCCAGCCCCTCGATCCTGCGCCGCCATTCAATAAGATCATGGCTGATCTGTAGTAGTTCAGTACCACTTTCCCACTCTCTCCCCAAAACCCTTAATTTCCTTGTCAATCAAAATATGTAGGGATATGGGGACCTAGGTGGGATTATGGTCAGTGCAGACTTGATAGGCTAAATGGCCTTTTCCTGCACTGTAGAGTTTCTATGATAAGAAGAACGCCAAGACTGTTTATGCACATATTAGGAGCAAGACGGTAGCAAGAGAAAGAGTCAGCCCACGCAAGGACAGTGAAGTTATGCATGGAGTCACAGGAAATGAGAGAGATCCTTAATGTGTACTTAGTCATAGAGATAAACAGCATGGAAACAGGCCCTTCGGCCCAATTTATCCGTGCCACCCAGCTTTTGCCACTAAGCTAGTCCCAATTGCGTGTGTTGACCCATATCCCTCTATATCCATATTACCCATGTAACTGACTAAATGCTTTGTAAAGGACAAAACTATACCCACCTCTGTTACATGGAACATAGAACATTACAGCACAGAACAGGCCCTTCGGCCTTCGATGTTGCACCGACCAATATAAAAAGCAATGCCCCTCCAAACTAAACCATTCCCTTCTCTTCCATATACTTATCAACTAACCTCTTAAACGCCACCAAACTTGGCGCATCTACAACTGCTGCAGGCAGGGCATTCCACTCCCGAACCACCCTTTGGGTAAAGAACCTACCTCTGATATCCGTCCTATAACTATCACCCCTTAATTTAAAGCTGTGTCCCCTCGTGCTAGCTTTCTCCATCCTAGGAAAAAGGCTATCACTGTCCACCCTATCTAAACCTCTAATCATCTTATATGTTTCGATTAGGTCCCCTCTTAGCCGCCTCCTTTCTAACGAAAACAACCTCAAATCCCTCAGCCTCTCTTCATAAGACCTGCCCTCCATACCAGGCAACATCCTGGTAAACCTCCTCTGTACCCTCTCCAATGCCTCCACATCTTTCTTATAATGTGGGGACCAGAACTGCACACAATACTCCAAGTGCGGCCGCACTAGAGTTTTGTACAGTTGCAACATGACGTTGCGGCTCCGAAATTCAATCCCTCTACCAATAAAAGCCAAGACTCCATATGCCTTCCTAACAACCTTCTCGACCTGACTGCCTACTTTCAGGGATCTATGCACATACACACCAAGATCCCTCTGTTCATCTAGACTACTAAGAATCCTACCATTTGCCCTATACTCTACACATTTATTATTTCTGCCATAGTGCATTACCTCACACTTTTCCACATTAAACTCCATTTGCCACCTCTCGGCCCAGCTCTGCAACTTGTCCAAGTCTCTCTGCAAACTATAACACCCCTCTTCACTATCTACCACTCCACCGACTTTAGTGTCATCTGCAAATTTACTAATCCATCCTTCAATACCCTCATCCAGATCATTTATAAAAATTACAAACAGCAGGGGCCCCAAAACAGACCCCTGAGGTACACCACTTGTCACCGAACTCCACGATGAATATCTCCCATCAACCACCACCCTCTGTCTTCTATCTGCTAGCCAATTCCTAATCCAATTAACTAAATCACCCTCTATCCCATACATCTGCATTTTCTGCAGAAGTCTTCCATGGGCCACCTTATCAAACGCCTTACTAAAGTCCATATATACCACATCAACCGCCTTACCCCCATCCACCTCCTTAGTCACTTTTTCAAAAAACTCAATGAGGTTAGTAAGGCACGACCTACCCTTCACAAAACCATGCTATCTCCAATCAATTCATTTCTCTCTAAATAACTATAAATCCTATCCCTAATTATTCTCTTCAATACTTTGCCCACAACAGAAGTAAGACTCACTGGCCTATAATTCCCTGGAAGGTCTCTCTTCCCCTTCTTGAACAACGGGACCACATTCGCTATCCTCCAGTCCTCCGGAACCACACCCGTAACCAACGACGACCTGAAGATCAGAGCCAGAGGCTCTGCAATCTCCTCTCTTGCCTCCCAGAGAATCCTAGGGTAAATCCCGTCCGGCCCAGGGGACTTATCCAACTTCAAACCTTCGAGAATATCTAGCACATCCTCCCTATCTACTTCGATACCTTCCAGTTTGCTACCCTGTACCTCAGTGTTCTCCATAACTACATTTACATCACCCTGCGTGAATACCGAAGAGAAATATTTATTCAGTACCTCTCCAATCTCTTCAGGCTCCACGCACAACTTCCCACTGCTGTCTATGACTGGCCCTAATCTTGCCCTAACCAATCTTCTATTCTTAACATATCTAAAGAAAGCTTTAGGATTCTCCTTAATCCTATCAGCCAAAGTCTTCTCATGTCCTCTCTTAGCTCTCCTCAATTCACTCTTTAGCTCCCTCCTGGCTAATCTATAGCTATCCATTGCACTAACCGAGCCTTCAAGCCTCATCCTGACATAAGCCTCCTTTTTCCTTTTAACCAGCAAATCAACTTTTTTCGTACACCAAGGTTCTCTTACTCGACCATTTCCTCCTCGCCTGACAGGGACATACTTATCAAGGACTCGCAGCAGCTGCTCCTTGAATAAGCTCCACATTCCAGATGTTCCCAGTCCCTGTAGTTTCCTAGTCCAATCTATGCACCCTAATTCTCTCCTGATGGCCTCATAATTACCCTTCCCCCAGCTATAACTACTGCCCCCAGCTTCATGCCTATCCCTGTCCATCACTAAGGTGAACGTAGCCGAATTGTGGTCACTATCACCAAAATGTTCACTAACTTCCAAGCCTAACACCTGGTCTGGCTCATTGCCCAGCACCAAATCCAATGTAGCCTCACCTCTAGTTGGCCTATCTACATACTGAGTCAAAAAACCTTCCTGCACACTTTGTACGAAAACTGACCCCTCTAACGAGCTAGAGCTATAGCTATTCCAATCAATATTAGTAAAGTTAAACTGCCTCTGGCAGCTCGTTCCAGACACTCACCAATCTCTGTGTGAATAAATTGCTTCTCTGGGCCCTTTTGTATCTCTCCCCTCTCACCTTAAATCTATGCCCTCTAGTTTTAGACTTTCGTATCTTTGGGAAAAGATATTGACTATCTGGCTGATCTGTGCCCCTCATTATTTTATAGACCTCTATAAGATCACACCTAAGCCTCTAACGCTCCAGGGAAAAAAGCTCTAGTCTATCCAGCCTCTCCTTATAATTCAAAACATCAAGTCCCAGTAGCAACCTAGTTAATCTTTTCTGCTTTGTACCGATATTTTGGTATTCACCAAGGAGAAGGACATGATGCGTGCTGAGGTCAGGGATAGGTATGTGAAAGCTCGACAGAATGTCAATATATCAAAGCAGGAAATGTTGAATTTCTGATATTGCACTAAGTTAGATAAGCCCCTGGTACCAGATGGGATCTATCCCAGGTTACTGTGGGAAACAAGAAGTGAAATAGCTGGGGCCTTTAATAGATATCTTCACATCCTCTTTGACAACAGGTGAGTTTCTGTAGGAATGGAAAATAACCTTGTTTCAGGAAGGAAGCAGGGAATCATCCAGAGAATTATGGACCACTGAGGTTGTTGTGACTGGTGGGAAAGCTTTTGGAGAAGATACTGAGAACATTAGAATATAGAACATTACAGCACAGTACAGACCCTTCGGCAGGACAGGATATTTACACACAGTTAGTGACAGAAGGTTTAGTACAGGGAAAGTCATTCTCACCAACTTAATGGATTTTTTTGAAGAGGTAACAAAGATAAGGGAAGACGAGCGAAGGGCAAATGGCAGAACCTTTAGGAATATTCACATTTTAAGAGATCTGGGTGTGCAGGTCCACAGTTTCCTAAAAGTGGCAACATAGGTTGCCAAGGTGATTAAGGCATACAGTACGCTTGCCTTCTCCAGCTGGGGCATTGAGTACAAGAGTTGGGAGATCATGTTGTAGTTGTATAAAACCTTGGTTAGGCTGCACTTGGAGTATTGCGTGCAGTTCTGGTCACCACACTACCACAAGGATATAGAAGCTTTGGGGAAAGTGCAAAGAACAATCACCAGAATGTTGCCTGGTCTCGAGGATGTTGGCTGTGAGGAGAGACTGAATAAACTAGGATTATTTTCAAAGAACAAAGAACAAAACAGCACGGGAAACAGGCCCTTTGGCCCAACGAGCCCGCGCCGCCACCCCAATGTTCCCACCTCTACCCGCAATCCCTGTCCATGTTTATAGATCTATGGATTAAAAACCAAATTTGAGACAATTTAGGGAGAATTTGTTTTGCCAATTAGCCTAAGAGCACATCTTTGGGATGTGGGAGGAAACCAGAGTGCCTGGAGAAAACCCACGCAAGTACAGGGAGAATGCGCAAACTCCCACAGACAGAGGCCCAAATCCATATATCTGCACAGCACAGCGATAGTCACTGAGCTGTCGTGTTGCCCATCAAATGGTCCAGGTCAAGTGTTCACTAATGATGTGAAGCACTAGGATACTTTCGAAAAAAAATCCAAGAGCAGCCCTCTCAAGACCCATCACGTGTATGCCCCTCGTTAGACAACAAGGTGGACCAAAGCACCTGTAGGATAAAAACAAGTACATCAATATCATCATCTATTTACACACTTCCCAGGGACTCCCAAGGCTCATGATCCCTATTTTAATCAGTTTTCTATACCCCTCCATTCCCATTCTGTTCATGTGCCCATCTAAGTATTTCTTAAATAACTCCAGAGTACCTGCCTCCACCACTTTACTTGGCAGCACATTCCATAGCCCCACCACCCTCTGTGTGAAAAAACTCCCTCTAGCATCCAAATTATACCTTACCCCCCTCACCCTAAGCCCGTGACCCCTCGTGCTATTTGCGTCCATCCTAGGAAAAAGCTTAACCCTGTTTCCTCTATCTATACCCCTCATAATCTTGTACACCTCTATTAGATCTCCTCTAAGTCTACGTCTTTCTAAGGAAAACAGTCCCAATTTGCCTAACCTCTCCTCGTAACTCAGACCTTCCATACCAGGCAGCATCCTGGTAAACATCCTCTGCACTCTCTCCAGAGTCTCCACGTCCTTCTGGTAGTAAGGCGACCAGAACTGGACGCAGTATTCCAAATGAGGTCTAACCAACGTTTTATACAACTGCAACGTTAAAGGCCAGCTCTTGTACTCTATACCCCTTCCTATAAAGGCTAGCATACTATATGCTTTCTTCACAACCTTCTCCACTTGCTCTGCCACCTTCAGAGACTTGTTCACCTGCACCCCCAGGTCCCTCTGCGTTTCTATACTCTTAATATGTCTACCCTTTATCATATACCTCCCCCCTACATTCTTTCTCCCAAAATGCATCACCTCACATTTATCAGGATTGAATTCCACCTGCCATCTGTCTGCCTAAGCTACCAGCCTATCTGTGTCCTGCTGCATCACCTGACAATGCTCCTCACTATCTGCAAGTCCAGCCATCTTTGTATCGTCTGCAAACTTGCTGATCACTCCACTTACTCCCTCTTCCAAGTCATTTATATATATTACAAATAGAAGAGGTCCCAGTACCGAGCCCTGCGGCACACCACCAGTGACCGACCTCCAGCTAGAGAAACACCTTTCCACTATTACTCTCTGTCTCCTATTACCAAGCCAGTTACTTATCCATCTAGATACCTGTCCTTGGTAACTCCAGGTGTGGCCTCACCAGCACCTTATACAGCTACAACATAACCTCGCTGATTTTAAACTCCATCCCTCTAGAAATGAAGGATAAAATTCCATTTGCCTTCTTCATTACCTGCTGCACCTGCAAACCAACTCCTTGTGATTCCTGCACAAGGTCACCCAGGTCCCTCTGCACAATAGCATGTTGCATTTTTTTTCACCATTTAAATAATAGTCCATTTTGCTGTTATTCCTACCAAAATGGATGAGCTCACATTGACCAACACTGTACTCTAGCTGCCAGCCCCTCACCCACTCACTTTGATTATCTATATCTCTTTGCAGACTTCGTGCGCTCTGCACGCTTTACTCTGCGACTCGGTTTAGTGTCATCTGCAAATTTTGATACACTACGCTTTGTCCCAAACTCAAATCATTCTCTCTTCATTCTAAATAAACCCATGCTGCCTGTGTTCTGTGAAAAAATACGCACAATAGTGCCCCCCTCCAATCTGTAGGAACTGCTCCAGAGTCTGTAGATATTTTGGAAGGTGATCACCAACACATCCAATATTTCCAGCACAACTTCCTTTAATATTCTGGGATTATCAGGCCCTGGGGATTTGTCAGCCTTTAACCCCATTCATTCCCTCAGCACCATTTTCTTACTAATACTGATTTCCTTCAATTCCATTCCACACTCTCACTAAACCATTGGTTCCCTAACATTTCTGCTTGGTTATCTGTGCCTGTTTTGTGAAGACAGAACCAAAGTCAATGTTCAATTCTTCTGCCATTTCTTTGCTCCCGTTATAATTTCCCCAGAGAGATGACTAGAAAGATGGAAGCTGAAGGGAGACCTGGTAGACATTTACAAAATTATGAGAGGTACAGACAAGGTGGATAGTTAGAGGCTTTTTCCAATGGTGGAAGTGCCAATTATAAGGTTCAAGGTGAGAGAAGGAAAGTTTAAGGGAAATGTGAGGGGGAGTTTTTCACACAGAGAGTAGCGGGTGCTCGGAATGCGCTGCCAGAGGAGGTAGTGGAAGCAGGAACATCAGCAACATTTAAGAGGTATCTGGATGGGTACATGAATAGAGAGGGAATAGAGGGATATGGACCGAGTAAGAACAGAAGGCTTTTCTTTTTGTTTAGTTAGGCCATCATGATCAGCACAGGCTTGGTGGGGAGCAAAGGATTTGTTCCTGTGCTGTACTTTTCTTTGTTCTTTAATGGTGAGTTTTCAATGACAGATGAGTGAATGTATTGAACTGGTTCTTGGCTCATTAACTTCAAAGAGGACTTGGAGAATTTTGGTATAGGCAGAGTTGGTATAGGCTGAAATGATCACAGAATCACAGAATTGTTACGGCATAGAAGAGATCATTCAGCCCATTATCTCAGTACTAGCTCTCCAAATGAGAGCTAGTTGAGTGCCATCCCCTATCTTTTTCCCATTCTCTTGTGCAATGTTTCATTTCATATTTGACAGAGTTGCCTGTACAGACTGAAGCATGATGTTTGGGGATGCAATGGCTTAGTGATATTATTGCTAGACTATTAGAGTTATAGAGTCACAGAGGTTTACAGCATGGAAACAGACCCTTCGACCCAACTTGTCCATGCTGCCCTTTCTTGTTTAAAACCTCTAAGCTAATCCCAATTGGCTGCATTTGGTCCATAAGTCTCTATACCCATCGTACCCATGTAACTATCTAAATGCTTTTTAAATGCAAAATTGTACCCGTCTCTTTTACTACCTCTGGCAGCTTGTTCCAGAAACTCACCACCCTCTATGCAAAAAATTTGCCTGTCTGAACACTTTTGTATCCCTCCCTTCTCACCTTAAACCTATGTGCTCTAGTTTTAGACTCCACTACCTTTAGGAAATATATTGACTATCTAGCCGATCTGTGCCCCTTATTATTTTATAGACCTCTATAAGATCATCCCTCAGCCTCCTATGCTCCAGAGAAAAAAGTCCCAGTCTACTTAGCCTCTCCTTATAACTCAATCCAGCAAATCCTACTAGCATCGTTCTGCATTCTTTCTAGTTTAATAATATCCTTTCTATAATAATAGGTGGCCAGAATTGCACACAGAATTCCAATTGTGGCCTTACCAATGTCTTGTACAACTTCAACAAGACATCCCAACTCCTGTATTCAATGTTCTGACCAATGAAACCAAGCATGCTGAATGCCTTCTTCACCACTCTGTCCACCCGTGACTCCACTTACAAACAGCTATGAGCCCATACTCCTAGAACTCTTTGCTCTGTAACTCTCCCCCAACGCCCCTCTACCATTAACTGAGTAAGTCCTGTCCTGGTTCAATTGACCAAAATGCGTCACCTCACATTCATCTAAATTAAACTCCATCTGTCATTCGTCAGCCTGCTGGCCCAATTGATCAAGATCCCGTTGCAATTGGAGATAATTTTCTTTACTGTCCACCAAGCCACTAATCTTCCTGTCATCTGCAAACATACTAACCCATAGCTCCTATAATCTTAACTAAATTATTAATATAAACGACAAATAACAGTGGGCCCAGCACTGGTAACTGAGGCACACTGCTGGTCACAGGCCTCCAATTTGAAAAACAACCCTTCACAACCACCCTCTGGCTTCTGTCAAGAAACCAATTTTGCATCGATTTAGATACCTCAGCCTGGATCCTGTGAGATTTAACCTTATGCAACAACCTACCAAGAGGTACTTGTCAAAAATAATCCAGAAACTTAGCTAATGTTCTGGGGACCTGAGTTCAAATCCTGCAATGGCAGTTGGTAGAGTTTGATATCAATAAGAAACATCTGGAATTAAGAATCTATTGATGATCATGAAACCATCGTCGGAAAAACCCATCTGTTTCACTAATGTTCTTTAGGGAAGGAAATCTGCCGTCATTACCCAGTCTGGGACTCCAAAGCCACAGCAATGTGGTTGACTTCCAACTGCCTTCCAAGGGCAACTAGAGATGGGCAATAAATACTGATCCAGCCAGCGACACCCATGTCCCACGAATGAATAAAAAAAGTCTGCACTCGTACTTCCTGGGGTATTGGAAGGGAGCATTAAATAATTAAATGTGTCTGCACAAGACTCTGTGCCCATGCTCAGTTTGGTCAGATCGAGGGAGATATCCTAGCACAAAGTCCCAACTTGTACAGACCCTTGCTTGTACCTTACTCACAGTTACTCAGCATTATTTACATGAACTAAACAAAGCCATAATTTAATTTTGAGCTTGCTGCACAGACTGATTCACTCTCTGAAGGGTTAAGGGTCAATTGAAGAGATGAATTTTTGCTTTTTCTCTGCTTGGTATACATGACTCAAGCAAATAAATTCCATCCTTCTTGTAAGAAGCATTATACCTCTATTGGCAGGGCCAAAAGATTAGTCAGAAAGCAGGGAAGGAATTTAGATAGGTGAACCTCAACAAAATTACCCGTGTCTAACAAAAAAGTCACTTTCATGTCATGAAAAGACTGCATTGTGAGAAATGTTCTTTTTTCCCTCCAAAGGCTGTTTATTTCAGGCGGTTTGAAGTGGCCCACACTGATGTATATTTGAAAGCAGAGTCTTCATGCGATTGGAATGTCAAGTGTCCTTAAGTAGGCCTGCTCCCATCATGCTTTACTAGAAGAACAAAATAGGACATGATTGGCGTGAGCAGGGAATGTAAAAGAAGATTTTGTCATTCAATATTGGGATAATCTGGGAACAGAGGGAATTCTTGTATTATGAGCTGGAGCACCGGATTGGATGAGATTGGATGCAGTCAACTTAATGATTGTCCTTCCAATTGCAGTTGGGGCAAAATGTGCATGAGTAATCTCAGACTTGAACAATGGCAGATACAATGTTCATGAGAATTTTTAATCAGTTGGGGAATCAAGGGTTTTGGGGGTAAGGTAGGAAAGTGAAATTGAGGATTATATCAAGTCAGTCAAGATCTCACTGAATGACAGAGCAGACTCGATGGGCTGAATGGCCTACTTCTGCTTCCTGTCTTGTGGGAAGTTGTTGAGCTGAATGTTGAGTCCTCAGGGTTTTACATTGTGACTTTTCTCGTCCATTTTAAATCCTACTTTCAATATCCCAAATGTTTATTGTCTCAATGAAAATACCCTGTCCTTTGTCCACAACAGGCCACCTTTCTCTTGTTTTTAAGGTTGCTCCATCTTTTGCAAACTCTCCCAATCACAGTTTAATATCCGACAAATTTTTCCTCTTTTTATTTCTGATCAAGAATCAGAATCAAAACGTTAAGTCTGGTTTCTCTCCCTGCAGATTCTACCACGGCCATGGTCGATAGTTGTAGAAATGGGCCATGGGGGGTATGGGGGTGGGTGGAGGGAATGAGGGGGTGTGAAGAGTGAAAGGGTCTTTTTTTAAACTATAGCACAGTGCCAGAGCACCGAGATAGTTCCTCTCCCCAGCCACCTTTGTACCTAGCAGCCTCTGCACTCATTCCAGCGTCACCTAGCCTGACTCTGAGAGAACTCCACTGTCCCAAGAATAAAAATCCCAACTTCTGGGGCACTTTCTTCCGGATTGGCCTTGCAGAGCCAGGAATTTCCCAACTCTGCAATACCGATCCAGGAGTGAAAATGCAATCCTAACTGTCTCAGCAAACATACCCAGATACATTGAAACTAAAGAACCTCCCTTAGCTGCACCAATCTCCATAACAAGGTGGTCTGCTGTGGGATGTCCTCAAACTGACCTTTAGGTTCATTATCCCTCATTTATAATCTTTCCTTTGATCTGATGAAATAAATGGATTTTACAGTCTTTCTGAATGTTTTTAAACTAATTTAGCTCTAACTCTTAAAACCAAAGTACTTTTCTCAGCTGCCCTGTCGTTGCAAGATTTGCAGACATTATGGTTGGGATTTTCCAGCCACACTCGCCCCCAGGTTGGAAAATCCCACCTGAGGTCAATGTACCTTTGCACGGTGCATATCCTGCCCACTAGAATTTCTGTGGCGGGTGGGACAGGAAAATTCTGCCCTACATCTTTAGGTAAGTTAGCCCACTTGTTTTATGAGCTTACCTTTCTGGATGTTAATCTTTTAAATCAACTTGGCCACAACCTTTTAAATGTAATAAGCTCCAAACTTGTTTAGTTGTATTTATCTCAATTTCTACATTTGAGACTTCATTTAATAATAATAAAAATTATATTCTAAAACACATGTCCCATGAGTTAGATATTTACAAGGTTCTCTACCACTTTCTTCACTCGGAGATTGTTATCTACTCACTGATAGAGATTGGTCACTGTGATTAGTCAATAATCATTGCATCATGTGATTACCAGGATGGTGGAAGGTAAACTAGATTGACTAGGTAACACAGTGGCATGGTGGTTAGCACTGCTGCCTCACAGCACCAGTGACCTGAGTCCGATCCCAGCCTTGGGTGACTGTGCGAAGTTTGCACATTTTCCCCACGTCGGCACAGATAGTGGTCAGGGAGTGAATGAAAGGAAGGAAGTGAGTAAATTACCTGTTTTTAAGGTCTTGATGTAAAATGTCCTGAAGGAAATGGAGGTGGGTTGTATTTCATTCAGAGGTGTCCTGTGCCCATTGAGGAAACCCCTTCCAGAAGATACAACAGTCATTTCATTCCTCATTACCTGCCCTTCAAAACTCAATCCTCTAACAGCAAACCTCTCGCCAACCCCAGCACCCCCCACTCCGACATCTTCCCAATTCTTGTTCTTCTAGCTCCTTCCCTACCCTAGAAACTCATATTTATCTTTCTAGCAGCCATTTTTCTCCTTCCTGCAGTTCTGGTAATCTCCACTACTCCTCTGACACTGCAGGCACAATGTAGAGATGTCGGCGTTGGACTGGGGTAGTAAGAACTCAGTAAGAATCTAGCAACACCTAGAGCAGCCAGCTAATCACATTGGCCACCGAGGAATGGAATTCCTGCTGTCAGAATGGGAGGTGATCTTACTGAAAAATAAAATCCCTGAGAGGGTTTGATGGGGAGAATGCTGAAAGGATTTTCCCCTGTGGAAGAGCCTAGAACCATCAGATGCAGTCAAAAAAACTACCATTTAAGCTGAAGATAAGGAGAATTTTTTTCTGTCAGAGGACGGTTACTCTGTGGAATTCTCTGTCCCAGAGAACAGTGGAGGCTGGGTCATTCAATATATTAAAGACCGAGTTACACAAAGTCTTGGCAGACAAGGATTTAAGGGAAGCAGTCAGGCAAGTAGAGTTGAGACCACAACTAGATCAGCAATGATCTCATTTAATGGCACAGCAGGCTTGAAGGGCCAAATGGCCAACTGCTTCTAATTCCAAGAAGTTTCCTGGGCTTTGGTTCCTAGTTATGTGAGAGGTGACATTTTTACGAATGGGATCATGAAGGGGGCTCGTATATTGGTATATTGGGGATGAAGATATGGGCCTCCCATTTCTCAGAGCAAGACACAGCATGCCATTCGCTAGTGGCGGGATCTTCAAGCCACACCGATGGATCACGTACAGGTAAGAAAATATTAGAGATGCATCTGTGTTGGCACAGATTTGATAGGCTGAAGGTCTGTTCCCGTGCTGTTCCGTTCTTTGTTCTTTAAAACCTGTGGCTGGGATGGGCTGCCGGCGGGACCAAAGAATCCGCCACCAGCAAGCAGCTAGAGAGTTTTGGCCAAGAGATGTACAAGTGGGTGAAAGGATCATCCTTAAATGCAAGATACAGAACAGCAACAAGCTATTATCTGGGCTTTACTGAATATGTTACAGCTTGGGTGATATTACAGCATGGGAATTATTACAGCACAAGGAATATTACAGTTCATGGTCTATTACTACTAATCATTTCTTGTTGACTGTGTCTGTTTGTCACTGGGAATTTCAGATGACCATTTATTACAGCTTACAATTACAAGTTTGGCCTTGGTTTTCCCAGAGGAATTTCCGACAGAAAGCTGATTTTTGGATTGTCAGTCACACCATGTTAGCACCATGTTAACATGCAGCGTTTTTACACCTCCCCAGCTGGAGCCAGACTCTCCAAGCAACAATCAGACAGTTCGTTTTCCCAAGAAGCACAGAAGGTGGTGACATTTATCCTTGCTTGGTGAAATGAAATAGAGAATTCACCATAACACTTAATGATTAACCAAATTCACATGAAAGGAAGAAGCTTGGTGCGTTCTATATCCAATGCCTATTCCTGAATTCTCATTATTTATTCTTGTCAAATATTTTATTGTGTGATAGTAACATTTCTCCGTCACACCACGAGGCTGTATATTGCAAAGATGTAGACTAGAACAGCAAAGAACCAGCTAGGGGATTGTAGAGAATGGGGCAAGAGGGATATAAGAACAGGGCAGAGGGACATTACACCACAGAGGGATATTACAGCATGGAGGTATAATGGCATAGGGAGAACTGTGGCACATGAGATACTCGAACAAATGGGGATATTACAACATGGGGGAATATTACAGGAAAGGGGATATCTCATTAATGGGGATGTTATAGCTTGGGTGATATTACAGCATGGGAATTATTACAGCACATGGGATATTACAGTTCATGGTATATTACAGCATAGGATATCACAGTATGCGGCATAGTACAGCACTGGGATATTATCACATGGAGGACATGATAGCACAGAGAATATTAATATTACAGGTCAGGGGATATTACAGTACAGGAGATATTACAGCATGAGTTGATATTACAGCACAGGAATATTACAATGCAGTTATATTACAGTACAGGGTCATTACAGCACTGAAGATATTACAGCATGGGGAAAATTTAAGTGGACAGCCTATCAGGATGGAGACTGATACTGAGCTGCTTTGATTCCTGAGACCACAAACCTGCAAAAGTTGAAGCATTTTCCTTTAAAACCAGCTGTGTGATTTTATGAACATGCATGGAAGAGATCATTCTGTTACATCGTGGTCAATGTAGAGTTGAGTGGACAAATAGTAGAGTTACCTCTCTGTGTGGCCTATGGTAATTTTCTATTTGGGAGATCATGGTTAGAAAAAATAAAGCTTAACTGGAATGTTGTCAACAGATTGGTCAATATCAAAACAGGCAGAAAGGGGATATTACAACACAGAATATTGCAGTGTGGAGAACGTTACATCATGGGGATATTACAGAATAGTATTATTATAGCTTGACAAATATTTCAACACTGGGGATCTTACAGTCAAGGGATATTACAGCGTTTGGATTTTACAACATGTGGAATAATATAATACAAGGATATTACAGTACAGGGATATTACAACATGTTAAATATTACATCATGGGGATAATTAGCACAGAGTATATTATAGCAGAGGCATACTACAGCATAGGAGATATTACAACACAGGGAAACATTACAGCACAGGGAGATATTACAGCAGAGGGGATATTACAGTACAGGAGATTTTACAGCACACAGACATTACAGCATAGGGAAATATTCTTGTATGTCCAAGAGATCCCAAACTCTGATTGATACACAAAGCAGGGAGCTACATGAGCTAGCCCGGGAGATGGGGCGAATGGTCAAATTGTCCTCAGATTGAAAGGGGAAGTCAGTTGCCAGAGTTGGACAGCGGGTGACCAGAGAATCAGTTGTGATCAGCCAGAGAGAAGGGAGATGCAGAGACTCCCGTCCAAATGAAGGGTAGGTCGTGCCTCACAAACCTTATTGAGTTTTTTGAGGAGGTGACCAAAGAGGTAGATAAGGGTAAGGCAGTTGATGTAGTGTATATGGATTTTAGCAAAGCGTTTGATAAGGTTCCCCATGGTAGGCTACTGCAGAAAGTGCAGATGCATTGGATTGAAGGTGATTTAGCAGTTTGGATTAGGAATTGGCTAGCTGATAGAAGACAGAGGGTGGTGGTTGATGGGAAATATTCAACCTGGAGTGCAGTTACAAGTGGTGTACTTCAAGGATCTGTTTTGGGGCCACTGCTGTTTGTCATTTTTATAAATGACCTAGATGAGGGTGTAGAGAGTTGGGTTAGTAAATTTGCTGACGATACCAAAGTGGGGGGAGTTGTAGACAGCGATGATGGATGTTACAGTTTGCAGAGGGACATAGATAGGTTGCAGAGCTGGGCCGTGAGGTGGCAAATGGAATTCAATACGGATAAGTGTGAGGTGATTCCCTTTGGTAGGAATAACAGGCATATGAAATATAGGGCTAATGGAAGGACCCTTAATAGTGTTGTCGAGCAGAGGGATCTTGGGGTACAAGTACATAGCTCTTTGAAAGTTGGCACGCAGGTTGATAAAGTTGTTAAGAAGGCGTACGGTGTGTTAGCTTTTATTGGTAGAGGGATTGAATTTAGGAGCCGTGAGGTTATGTTACAACTGTACAAAACTCTGGTGCGGCCGCACTTGGAGTATTGCGTACAGTTCTGGTCGCCGCATTATAAGAAAGATGTGGAAGCATTGGAAAGGGTGCAGAGGAGGTTTACCAGGATGTTGCCTGGTATGGTGGGAAGGCCTTATGAGGAAAGGCTGAGGGACCTGAGGTTATTTTCATTAGAGAGAAGAAGGTTACGCGGTGACCTAATTGAGGCGTATAAGATGATCAAGGGATTGGATAGGGTGGATAGTGAGAGCCTTTTTCCTCGGATGGTGATGACCAACACAAGGGGACATAACTTTAAATTAAGAGGTGGTAGTTATAGGACGGATGTCAGAGGCAGGTTCTTTACACAGAGGGTGGTGAGGGCGTGGAATGCCCTGCCTGCAGCAGTTGTGGACTCGCCTACTTTGGGGTCATTCAAATGTTCGGTGGATAGGCATATGGATGATATTGGAATAGTTTAGGTTAGAGGGTCCACTGGCCGGCGCAACATCGAGGGCCGAAGGGCCTGTACTGTGCTGTAATGTTCTATGTTCTAAATACGTTATTCATTTCATTGAAGTTTCTGTTTCCCAATACTGCCAAACTTCCCAATTTTCTGTGAAGTTATTAAGCTTTTACAGGCCTTTGGAATACTATGAATTTGAGCTTTTCAGTTTTGATTTGATTTATTATTGTCACATGTATTAGTCACAGTGAAAAATACTGTTTCTTGCCTGCTATACAGGCAAAGCATACCGTTCATAGAGAAGAAAAGATGAAGCAGTTGCTGATGGAGGTCTATTGAGGTTAGAAGCATGTGCTGGCTATTCCTGAGAACTTATTTTCTCTCCACAGAATCTCTCTGAAAGCTCTAAGGCAATTTAAAACAAATATGTTTGGGTTTGCTAACTATATTTAAAAGTAGTTTTGATCTATGCATGAATATGGTTTACTTGCAGCTGGAAATCAAAGCTAGAAAGTAAAGTTGCTTCCTTTCATTTTTAAATATTGTTCAACTGTTAACTGTTAAACTGCTTCATTTTTTAGTTATATTTAAACTGTGTTATTAAATAAAGTTTTTTTACTACAAAAGCTCCCTAATTTGTCAGCAGAATCACTGAAGTGAAGCCTTCTATCCTCACATTTAGACCAAAATAGAAAGATTGTATGGGTCTAGTCTGGCTTCCTGGTTTAACTTGGGGTTATGATCCAGGACCCTAACAGAGATTTTTGAAGCTGTAACTTGTCAGATGGATTAAGGGGAACCAGTAGATGTAGTGTACCTGGATTTCTGAAAAGCATCCAATAAGCATCATATTAATGCATACAATAAAGGCTCATGGAGTTAGAGGTAATATATTTGCAAACATAGAGAATGGGTTAAGGGACAGGAAGCAGAGAGTATGAATAAATGAGGCATTTTCCAATTGGCAGGCTGTAATAAGTGGAGTACATAAAGCTCAGTGTTGCAGCCTCAGCTTTTACAATTCAAAGACAAAAAGGCCGAAAAATATGTGTCTAAGTTAGCTAACAATACAAACCCCAGTAAACTGTGAGGAGAATACAAAGAGGTGATGAAGACAGGTTAGTGAGTGGGCAGATGGAATACAATCTGGGGAATGTGAGATTATTCAGTTTTGTTATAAGAATAAATAAGCAGAATATTTTTCAAAAGGTATGAAACTTGTGAATTTCTTTCATGGGCTCTGGTTGTTGCTGGAAAGGTCAGCAGTCATTGTCCACAATCCCAATTACTCTTGAACCGAGTGGCTTGCTTAACCATTTCAGAATCAGTCTCATATCTGAAGGTCTGAAGTAACATTTAGGCCAGAGCAGGTGGGTGTAATATATTTGGGGCTGTCGTGTGTGGACACTTTAAGAATCTAGTCACATGTATAGTCTAACTGATAGGTGGGCTTTGCCTCAGTCTAGATCAAGCCTTTGTAGAGTTCACAGCTAATCAATATACCCATGTTGTTATTTGCATCCAGCCCCATATGCTAAAACTCCACATTCTTTCTTCCTGAGAGTGGAGAAAAAAACAGGATAAAATAGAATAGAATAAAAAAGAGCAAAGGATACAATTCCTTCCAAAAGGAAAAGAAAATTGGAGCTGAGTTACCATCTGAAAACACTGAAACTTCCAACTCTGGGGCAGAATCAGCAGCAGGTTGGCTGATTGTATTGGGCTGATAAGGTTTTGGGCAGAAAGGAAAAAAGATCTATTCTTAAACTTATAACTAGCAGCCTGAGGAGTTTAGGCTGCGGATTTTGGAATGTTGCACAGAGTGAAATTGAGAGATTTCTTGCATCACATTAAATCAAAAACCATCTACTACGATTGGCTTATATTACAATTTATATTCCAATATGAACCAGACCATTTATATTAGGAAGCTCCTAAAGAAAGGCTGCTGAACAGATCCCGGGATCACCGTAAAATGGTGGGACAGTTTGGTTTCTGATTACATTGTGGTCCTTGCTTTCCTCAACACCACCGCCAGTAAATCGTTTAATTTACTCCAGAGTCTGGTCCAGCCCGAGAAACCTAGCAGCAAAACTCATATCGAATAAGATACTGGAGAACCATATCTCACTCAAACGATTCATTATTCGTTCCTTGTGTTTGGCAGATTGTCAAGTTCAAACCATCTGGAATCCCGCAATACAAATCAACTAAGACTATGGCCATTTCATGGCCTCGCCTGGGGAAATTTCCATTGTCTCCCCCTTGTCCACTCTGATTCTGTGGTGGACAGAGCATTAGAATTCCAGCGTAAATATTATTTACCATTCCATTTGAAGACAACAGTTACTGTGAGTGAGCAGGGGAGTCTCGGGATCTCCTGTCAATGCAGCTGTTCCTTTGCTTGATGCAGTGTGAGTGTACTGCACGGTGCACATCTGGAGATTTCCCACTCCATCTCAGTGTAGCTGGAGAATCATGACAGTGATTCCTTGGCCTATGCTTCCAACCTGGAGAGGGAGGCTGCTGTGGTTTCAATTGTAGCATTTTGTAAAATGATTCCATTTGCCACATTGCAATGATCTCACCAATGAAGCGTGGGTTGATACAGCCAAGTCCTTGTGCCCTACTGCCAACTCCTGACATCACATGGGAGCGCTGGGTTCCAATACCAAGTTCAATAGTTTCTTCACTAGTCTGAGAAGCTGCACATGCATGTACTCTGCCCATACTGTCACATGACTCTTTCATCACATGATCACTCAGTCTGCAGATAGAGAACCATTCAAGTGGGGCTGCCTTGTCCTGGGTGCTGTTGAGCTTTTTGAATGTTGTTGGAGCTGTACCCATCAAAACAAGTGAGGAGAATTCCATCAGACTCCTAACTTGTGCTTTGCAGATGGTGGACAGGCTTTGGGGCATCAGGAGATGGGTTGTTTGCCACAGAATTCCCAACCTCTGACCTGTTCTGGTAGCCACAGTATTTACATGGCTGGGTCCCAGTTCAGTTTCAGAATTGGTGATTGGGTGGCAGTGTTCCTGAACCCTACCTCCATCAGAATTAATTGCTGGTAGGAAGGGTAATTAATGAGCACTTCAGGACCTCCTCCTGTTGCTGCTGAATTATTCCAGCTGCAGGAGAGCCAGTTGCTATGCAGAGTGTGCAACAGGTATAAATTTACAAGCTGCTTATCATGGGTGGCAGCTGGGGACTAAGGGGTGGAGGTGGGGGTGGGGGTGGGGGGGCCCCTTGAACAAAGGCATTTGTTGCCTGCCAAGGGATGGAACATTGTAAAGGGTGACCCGCTATGAGCAATCCCCTTGTCCTTGATTCCAACCCTATTTCCCACTGATCCCCAGAAAGCAAAACGCCCACCCCCATGTTATTTACCTGTTGCCCCAATATCAATCCTCCCCCCCCGCCCTCTACAATCCTGGGAGTGTGGTGCCTGTCCTTCTATCAGTAGCCACCCCCACTCATACACCCCCCACCCCACTCATGTCTCCCACTCCACTCACACCTCTCATCCCACTCACAATCCCACCTCCACTCACAATCCTCTTACCCCCACTCACACCCCCCCCGCCCATTCGTATCTCCCACCCGATTCACATCTCCTCATCCCACTCACAACCCCCTCACCCCAACTCACCCCTCACACTCACTCCCCCATTCCATTCACACCCCTCGCTCACCCCCTCCCCTTCCCCCCCACAAACTCTTTGTGATTAAGTTTAGGTTTGTCTCAGTGGCTGTTGGTATGTGATTTGCTTGCTGAGTTTTCACTGTTTTGTCAGGTTTCCTGTACTCTGTAGTTGATAAGTCTTTCTGTTCTGGACTTTCTCAGAGACCTGTGCTTTTACTTGCCACGAGATTGTTTGATTGTTTTCAATCTCCAGATTCACTTTCAATGTCTGCCAAAATATTTTCAATTTGAACATTGAGTTAAAAATAATACTCAGTTTCTGTTTTGCAGCAATTGAACATCTGTTGGTTTCTGTGGTGTTTCTATTTGTTCTGTTTGGAGGGATTGGAGTCTTGTGTAGAATATTTTAAATCAAATGACTCGATGGGCTGTGCTTCTGGGGTGCTGCTTTGCTTCAGTGTAAGGTGCAAGCAAAGCAAGTAATGTTGACATGAAGAAGAGGAGTTTGAAAAAGCACCGTCTTCATACAAGATAATCTTAGGAAAGCTGTTAAGTTTGAAAATGACATACTCCCAGCACAAGCAAGAATTCTAAACTTAAACAAAACCAATCACATTCCACAACTATGAGGGAGAATTGGATAACATTTAAAACATTCAGGTAACAGCTAAAGAAACAATTCAAAATGTTCGTCAAAAATATACTTCACCTAAAAATCAAAATGCAGTAAGAAAAATCCATCCTTAGCTTATGAAAGAAGTTAAGATAGTTTCAAAGAAGGGGTTTCAAGAACGTTAGGAGGTCTGTGTATTGGGAGAGTTTTAGAAACCAGTAGAGGGCCCCCAGAAAGTTTATAAAAAGGTGAAAATAGGAATTAAACTAACCAGGAATATAAAAACAGATTGGAAGAATTCTTATATTTTCATAAAAACGAAGAAAGTAACTAAATATTTAAAAATTCATTTACAGGACATGGGTGTCACTGACAAGGCCAGTATTTATTACCCTTCACTGGTTGCCCTTCAGAAATTAAACACTGGAGCTTCAGAAAAGCAGAGAAATTATCATGAGGGATGGAGAAATGGCAGAGACGTTAAATAAATATTTTGTGCCTGTCTTCCCAGTAGAAGACACAATTACCAGAAATGGATGGTAACCTGGGGGCTACTAAGAGTGAGGATATGAATGTAATGAATATCAGCAAAGAAACAGTATTGGAGAAACTCAAGGGACTAAAATCGAACAATCATCAGGACTCTCACGTTTCAAAGAGATAACTGCAAAGACAATGGGCTAGGTTTTCCATATGAGTGTGACCGGCCCACTGCGATTCCCGTGGTGGGAGCAAGGAGAAAATTCCGTCTACTGGCTGCTCTGGTTATGATTTTCAAAATTCCTGAAATTCAAGAACAGTCCCAGCAGATTGGAAATTAACAAATATGAAATCATTATTCAAGAGAGGTGAGAGAGAAAATAAATGGGGAATGACAGACCAATTACCCTAACATCAGTCATTTGAATAGTGCTGGAATCTATTATTAAGGAAAGCTAGATCATGCATTTAGAAATACACAGAATGATTTAAAACACATCAATACTGTTTTCCAAAAGAGAAATCTTGCTAGAGAAATATATTCGAGATTTTTGAGAATGTAACTCATAGGGTTTGTAAAGAGGAACCTGTAGATGTGGTACAAAGCTGGAAAGAAACCAAACTGAAGCTTTTCAGCTTGCACTCATCAGGATAAAAACAAGAATTCTAAATTTAAAGTAATTATAAAAATCAGCTTCACTAATTATCTTAAATTGGTTCTTAGAGTAGCAATTAGTACAATCAGGATTGTTCAGCAAGTACTGCCCAATCATAGAAACAGATTAACGGATGCAGTGATGCAGTGATACTGTTGCTGGACCAACAATCCAGAGACCCAGCTTTGGATCCAATATGGCAGATAGCAAAATTAAAATTCAATAAAAATCTGGAATTAAAAGTCTAGTGATGACCATGAAACCATTGTTGATTGTCATAAAAACCCATCTGGTTCACTAAAATCCTTTAGGGAAGGAAATTACCAGGCCTAGCCTATATGTGACTCCAGAGCCACAGCAATATGGTTAACCCTTAATTACCCTCAGGGATGGATAATAAATGTGGGCTAACCCAGATCCCATGAACAATTGAAAAAAATGCACATAACAACAGATCTTAAAAATAATTCTACCTATGATTATTTGAGCAACTTTGTATCTGAATTTCAATTTGGTAGAAAACCAGGTATTTAGACTGTTTGTTCCAATGATTGATGAATCAAACTGCACATTCCTTGTTTGTTGTTTCTATTAAGCAGAGTACGTACTATACTCAACCAGCTGTGGTTTTAAAACCCGAAACAAAATATTTACTGTTAGATATGATTCTACAAGTGGGCAGCTCTTATTGAACAGATCTGAGTGTGCTAATAGCTAACAACCAATGTAAGAATATCAGTCAGGCTCCTAACATGATTGATTTGCAATTGAAAGAATTGCAATTCTTTCTTTGTACTTTCTTTGATACTTTCTTTGTACAAACCTTTCTTTTTGCAAGATAAAACAGTTGGTGTCCAGCATTCAACCATTTAATTTGAGAGATTTCCTTTCTCTCCACTCTCTGCGCTCTACATTAACACCCCCCACAACGATGGCATTGCTGCAACTGTCTCAGTACTCAACGCCAACAACTGCCAGTTTCCAGATGCAATTTTATAACTCATCTGCTTCATTCTGGACCACAATGTCTTCACCTTCAACAACCAGTTCTTCATCCAGACACACGGAACAGCCATGGGTGTGAGGTAATTCACTTTGGCAGGAATAACAAATGTGTAGAGTATAGGGCTAATGGTAGAACTCTTAATAGTGTTGATGAACAGAAGGATCTTGGTGTATATGTGCATAGATCCCTGAAAGTTGGCAATCAAGTCGATAAGGTTGTTAAGAAGGCATATGGAGTCTTAGCTTTTATTGGTAGGGGGATTGAATTTCGGAGCCGCAACGTCATGTTGCAACTGTACAAAACTCTAGTGCGGCCGCACTTGGAGTATTGTGTGCAGTTCTGGTCCCCGCATTATAAGAAAGATGTGGAGGCATTGGAGAGGGTACAGAGGAGGTTTACCAGGATGTTGCCTGGTATGGAGGGCAGGTCTTATGAAGAGAGGCTGAGGGATTTGAGGTTGTTTTCGTTAGAAAGAAGGCGGCTAAGAGGAGACCTTATTGAAACATATAAGATGATTAGAGGTTTAGATAGGGTGGACAGTGATAGCCTTTTTCCTAGGATGGAGAAAGCTAGCACGAGGGGACATAGCTTTAAATTAAGGGTGGTAGTTATAGGACGGATGTCAGAGGTAGGTTCTTTACCCAGAGGGTGGTAAGGGTATGGAATGCCCTGCCTGCTGCAGTTGTAGATGCGCCAAGTTTGGTGGCATTTAAGAGGTTAGTAGATAAGTTTATGGATGAAAAGGGAATGGTTTAGGTTAGAGGGTCATTGCTTTTTCTTAATTGGTCGGCGCAACATCGAAGGCCGAAGGGCCTGTTCTGTGCTGTAATGTTCTACGTTCTATAATCTATGATACGCTACAGGAAAGGATGTCCCGAAGCATGGTACATTGGGGAGACCATGCAGACACTAAGACAATAGATGAATGAACATCGCTCGACAATCACCAGGCAAGACTGTTCTCTTCCTGTTGGCGAACACTTCAGTGGTCACGGGCATTTAGCTTCTGATCTTCGGGTAAGCGTTCTCCAAGGCGGCCTTCATGACACATGACAGCGCAGAAACGCTTATCCAAATTCCACACACATGAGCTTCAACTGGGATCTTGGGTTCATGTCACACTATCTGTAACCCCCATGACTTTCCTGGGCTTGCACTTTTTCCAGGTCATTGAGTGTCTTAAAGACAGAGAAAGGTTCTTGATTAATAAGGGAATCAGAGGTTATGGGGAAAAAGCAGGAGAATGGAGATGAGAAAAATATCAGCCACGAATGGTGGAGCAGACTCAATGGGCCGCTTGGCCTAATTCTGCTCCTATGTCTTATGGTCTTGTCAATTTCTTCAAGAACTTTTTTGAAAGATTGAAACCCATTAATATCCAATGATGGGCATCACATTTGTAAAAATCTTTACTTTAGATTTTATTTCTGTAGGGAGTGACAACACCTACATTCTCCTTGATAAGGTATAATCAATGTCAACATGTCCACTTCATTCTTCCACTGGTGAAGTGAGGATCACTTTGTCACTTTCCAGAATGATGGCTAGCTCTGTAGTTTTTTGCCTAATTTATTTACTGAGTTTTCAATCCTCACCTTTTAGAAAACCATACTCTGCTACTATGTTCTAATTCAGGAACAGTAAGAAATTTTACAACACCAGGTTAAAGTCCAACAGGTTTACTTGGAATCATGAGCTTTCGGAGCACTGCTTCTTCATCAGGTGAGTGGAGAGATAAGTTCACAAACACGGCATATATAGACACAGATACTATTGCAAGATAACTGCAGACTGGAATATGAAGAATGGTTGGAATGCGAGTCTTTACAGGTGCAAACAGTGCAAGTGAAGAGAGGGATAATTACAGGTTAAAGAGAAATGGATTGTCTCAAGCCAAGGCAGTTAGTAGGATTTTGCAAGCTCAGGCCAAATGTTAAGGGTTACATGCAGTGAACCCAAAATCCCAGTTGAGGCTGTCCTCATGTGTGGAACTTGGCAGAACCCTTAAGAGTATTGATAGGCAAAGGGATCTGAGTATACAGGCACACAGATCGTAAAGGAACAATGCAGGTGAAGAAGGTAGTCAAGAAGGCATACGGCATGCTTGCCTTCATCGGCCGGGGCATTGAGTTTAAAAATGGGCAAGTCGTGTTGCAAATTTATAGAACCTTAGTTAGGCCGCACTTGGAATATAATGTTCAGTTCTGGTCGTCACACTACCAGAAGAATGTGAAGACTTTGGAGAAGTTACAGAAAAGATTTACAAGAATGTTGCCTGGTATGGAGGGCATCAGCTATGAGGAGAGGCTGGAGAAACTTAGTTTGTTCTCATTGGAGCGATGGAGGTTGAGGGGAGCTCTGATAAAAGTCTACAAGATTATGACAGGCATGGACAGAGTGGATAGTCAGAAGCTTTTTCCCAGGGTGGAAGAGTCAATTACTAGGGGGTATAGGTTTAATGTTCAAGGGCAAGGTTTAAGGGATATGTACAGGGCGGATTTTTTACACAGAGTAGTAGTGTCTGGAGCTCATTGCCTGGGGAAACGTAGAAACATAGAACAATACAGCACAAACAGGCCCTTCGGTCCACGAGTTGCGCTGATCACATCTACTAATCCACAGACCTATCTATAAACCCCTATCCTATTCTTTTCCATATACTCATCCAGAAGTCTCTTAAAAGACCCCAATGAGTTTGCCTCAACAACTTCCGACAGCAGCCAATTCCATTCACTCACCACCCTCTGAGTGAAAAACCTACCCCTGACATCTCCTTTGTATTTGCTTCTCTGCACCTTAAATCTGTGTCCTCTCGTAGTGACCATTTCAGCTCGGGGAAATAGTCTCTGAGAGTCCATCCTATCTATTCCTCTCAACATTTTATAAACCTCTATCAGGTTGCCTCTCAACCTACGTCTCTCCAGTGAGAAGAGTCCCAGCTCCCTCAACCTATCTTCATAAGGCCTGCCTCCCAATCCAGGCAGCATCCTTGTAAATCTCCTCTGAACTCTCTCAATAGCCTCTACATCCTTCCTATAATGAGGCGACCAGAACTGCGCACAATACTCCAACTGGGGTCTGACAAGAGTCTTATAGAATTGCATCATTAGTAGTAGTGGAATGGATATGGTAGTGATTTTAAGGGCGTCTTGACAAGTACGTGAATAGGATGGGAATAGAGGGATATGGTCCCCATAAGTGTAGGGGGTTTTTAGTTAAGTTGGGTGGCATGGTCTGTGCAGGCTCGGAGGGCCAAAGGGCCTGTTCCTGCGCTGTATTTTTTTTGTTATTTGTTTAATCCTAACAAGCACAGGTAAGTTGTGCCTATTTATAGGTAAAGTCATCTTCCTGCTAGATGACCATAGGTTGTAACAGGTGATAATTTAAGCTGAGGGTCACCACACCTCAGCAAAGGGCAAGGTTGAGAAGGTGGGGCCTTTGTGAATAATCTGAACTGGAATGGGAATTGAATCCATGATGTTGTGTCCCTAACCAGTTGTAAGCCAACTGAGATAAGTCGATGCCCTATTTGTCTAGTTATAGGGTTCAAGTGAATCTCTGGTCAAAGTATATTAAACACAAGTAGTATATCAGAAAGAGAGAAGGTATATACCTCTCCAAATAAACAAATGAAAATTGGGAAAGTTGAACCTGGGCACCTATGTGTTGTTTATGGTATGGTTCGGGAGTGGAATGCCCTGCCTGCAGCGGTTGTAGATGCTCCAAGTTTGGTGGCGTTTAAGAGCTTAGTTGATAAGTATATGGAAGAGAAGGGAATGGTTTAGTTTGGAGGGGCATTGCTTTTTATATTGGTCTGCGCAACATCAAAGGCCGAAGGGCCTGTTCTGTGCTGTAATGTTCTATGTTCTATGTTCTATGGTCATCATAGAAGCAATATAACGACATAAACAGATCACATCAAAAAATGAAAGGAATTTCAGCACTTCAGACCAAGTCCAGTGTAGTGCCCGGCATGAAATTAGCAACTGTATTAACAATCTGTTCGTTCTCATCTTACATTATCACTCGCTCACTTCTGAGACTGTGTCTCACTTTCGCACTTATGTTGACATCTACTTTAGACTCATATTTGTACAATTCTGGAAGCTGTTCCTTTACTTGACCTCAGCAAGGGGAGTTGTTATCTGACTTTCAAGGTTAGTCTTGCATAATGACAATGAGGTTGAGATATTTAGGATGAATATTCAAAAGTTCTTAAACCTTGGGCTATATTACCCAGTGCCAGATTTTCCTAATCATTAATAAAACATTTTTCAGTCTGTAATTAATTGGACAAAATGATTAACTAATTCCCCATTATGCATAGAGATTAATACAAATCTCAACTGCAATAACAATTTCCATTTGTATAGCATATTTAATACAGTAAAAATGTCAAGGCATATCTCAGAGAAATGGATGACAAGCAGTGGGAAAATGAGAAAATGTGGCTGAAACATTAAAAAGTAGATTTAAGAAGTCTTTTGGGGCCACGGAAAGTGGTGACAAGGGGAAGAGATTTAGTGCAGAGATTCTGTAGGTAAAGCAGTGATGATTCCGCCATGCAATAAGTTCATGGCTTACCTATGGCCTAACTTTAATTACCTGCTCTTGATACCCCTGCTCAATAAAAAAAATTGTCAATTCCAGACGAACAATTGAACCACTGTCTGGCGCCATTAGAGGAAGAGAAGTTTCCACCACTCTCTGCATGTAGAATTCTTTTCTAATATCTCTCTTGATTGGTTTGATCCTAATGTTTAGATTTCCTGGTTTTAGAACTTTCATGATGGGAAGATGCCAGTATTAGACTGGAGTAAATGTAATAAGAAGTCTCACAACACCAGGTCCAACAGGTTTATTTGGTAGCAAACTAGCTTCCAGGGCTCTGCCCCTTCGTCAGGTGAATGGGGAGTTCTGATCACAAACAGGACATATAAAGACACACACTCAGTTTACAGAATACTGATTAGAAAGTGAGTCTTTACAGCTAATCAAGTCTTAAAGATGCAGACAATGTGAGTGGAGATAGCGTTAAGAATAGATTAAAGAGATGTTTATTATCTCCAGACAGGACAGTAAGGGAGGTGTTGCAAGTTCAGGCAAGTCACGGGGGTTACAGATAGTGTGACATAAACCCAAGATCCCGGTTGAGGCCGTCCTCATCCTTTGTTCATGATTGTTCCGTTCTTCCAGTCTTAAATATCTAAATAATAATGATCTGTTCTCCTGTTCATCTGTCCCAGCTGAAGTTTTACAACCTCCATGTTAATTGCTTTCTTGACAGTAAACTTCTCTGCTCTCACTGCAGAATTCCCTCTGCTTCAGACAATCCTATCCTCAGTGTCACCATCTTTTAATTGCTTGAGTTCACAGGATAGTTTGAGCCATGTTAATGTAGTCACATACTGATCAGTAGACATTTTTCACCTTGAATCCTAGTATTTAACACATAGCGTTCGTATGTTACTCTCACTTGGAATTCAAAGCATGTCTTCAAAACTTTCGAGATTTTTGCCATTTGTTTTTCTGTTTTTTGGAGAGATTTACAATTTTTGGCAGTCTCTTCCCGACAGTGTTAGAATTGTTGTTGCTTGTATTGGTTCCAGCCTGTTAATTAAATGTGTTGCAATCTTGTAGTTTTGTCTTTTGCAAGTGGAAAAACTGCTAGTTTCACAGTATATTGCACCTTCCATCTCAACAGGAAATGGGAGAACAACATTAACAGCTATTTTGACTTACCCAATTGGTTTGCTGTCCTTTTTTAATGGCTATTTTTAGCAGTTCTCTGCAGCTGGGAATATTTCTGCATTCCCATCAGCAGTTGTGGCTTCACCCCAATTCTTCAAAACCCAACCCCAGCTCCACTTTTAACATCATGTTACAAGAGTGTGTGTATGAGTGAGTGTCTGTGTGTGAATAAGCATCTGTGTGTGAGTATGAGGGTGTCTGTGAAGGTGTATGTGAAGGACTGGGTGTGTGTGAGGATGTGTGTGTGAGGTGTGTGTGTAGGCAGTCAAGTGGATAAAGTTGTTAAGAAGGCAAATGGAGTCTTAGCTTTTATTGGCAGGGGGATTGAATTTAGGAGCCGCAGCATCATGTTGCAACTGTACAAAACTCTAGTGCGGCCGCACTTGGAGTATTGTGTGCGTTCTGGTCCCCACATTATAAGAAAGATGTGGAGGCATTGGAGAGGGTACAGAGGAGGTTTACCAGGATGTTGCCTGGTATGGAGGGCAGGTCTTATGAAGAGAGGCTGAGGGAATTGAGGTTGTTTTCGTTAGAAAGGAGGCGGCTAAGAGGGGACCTAATCGAAACATATAAGATGATTAGAGGTTTAGATAGGGTGGACAGTGGATAGCCTTTTTCCTAGGATGGAGAAAGCTAGCACGAGGGGACACAGCTTTAAATTAAGGGGTGATAGTTATAGGACGGATATCAGAGGTAGGTTCTTTACTCAAAGAATGATTAGGGAGTGGAATGCCCTGCCTGCAGCAGTTGTAGATGCGCCAAGTTTGGTGGCGTTTATGAGGTTAATTGATAAGTATATGGAAGAGAAGGGAATGGTTTAGTTTGGAGGGGCATTGCTTTTTATTTTTGGTCGGCACAACATCGAAGGCCGAAGGGCCTGTTCTGTGCTGTAATGTTCTATGTTCTATGTTCTATGTTCTATGTGTGCAGTGATTAAGATGCTGTGAACACTCCTCTTTGAATGTGAAATGAAGAAACCTCCTGGGTTTATTGCAACACGGGTTTGCTGCAAGTTGTTAATCAATTGGATCTCACAAAGCAAGGATTTGGGAAAATTTGCCACCGTGTACTTGAAACAGAATTCAAAACCCCTCTGCTTATGAACTGTTGGTGTCTGGGCTGGAACACAGTTTGCCTGACTTGCCCCTGTATGGAACGGATGCTAGATTAAGATGAGAAGGTTCGAGTGAAGCATAAACCCAGTATGGAACCTCATATCCCTTTAATGCATGTGGGTGTGGAGGCATGTAGGTGGGGAAGGGGCATTCTGGTGGGGGCCTCCCTCAGAAGCCCCTTCTGTATGGGCACCCTTCCCTTAAGGCCCACTGACCTCTAGACTTCCATCTTATCAATCAAGAACTTGATTGATCCTCCACCCATCATTCCCCCACTTCCCCTCCCCCTCCCACACCGTGCCCCCCAACCCCTCCCTACTCCACCACCCCTATCCTCCCTGCCCCCCCGCTCCCCCCGCCCCTCCTTCTGGTGATAAGCAAGTACGGTCTCAGCATTCCAGTTGTGAACTCAGCTGTCTTTCACAAGAGGTTTTCAATGTGAAAATGAGCTGGTTTTCTGATCTGATGAATGGGGTTTCCTCAGTCTTTTGTCACTGAGGAACCATTCTATTACATCAAAGAACTCAATCCCTTTGGAGAACTCAGGCATATCTACCAGCGGCCAAATTCTTTCAAAAAAGTTTGTCAATTCTGCTTGAATAAACAACGGTGTTATCCACTGAAACAAGAGGCACAAAAAACAAATGAGGAAGTTTATCAAAGATTGGCCCAGAAAGCTCAGGTTTGGGTGACAGTGCTGAGCTATTGATGTCATTCTCAACAATTACAACATCAAACAACTGACAGCTGGGAGTTTATTCAAATGTTAGTTGTTATGAAGGAAACAGACACTGAAGGAGAGGGAGATTGAATAAATTATGCAGATTGACCCTTTGGGAACTCAGCTGCTGTGACATAATTTATGGACCAATCATTTTTAAAACTGAGTTTCTAGTTTTTCAGACACCATTTCAAGGGCAGACAGCGTGCCTGATCACATCAATTATTTTGTTGGAGTTTGTGTTGCGATGAGAAAGGGTGAGGGGAGGTTTCTTTACCCCTCACTGGACAATGGAAGATATTGCCTTTCAGTCAGCCAGTGGGTTGCAGGAATCTGATGGGGAGTAGATTTGCTGCTCGTTTGGACCCGGGGTTGAGGACGAGGGGTGAGCTGGAGAGAAACAGGTGGAGATTTTACAGCATACATTAAAATCCAACAGGTAAGGCAGTAGATTTATTTATTTATTTATTCATTATAAGTAGGCTTACGTTAACACCACAATGAAGTTACTGTGAAAATCCCCTAGTCACCACACACCAGCGCCTGTTCGGGTACAAAGAGAGAATTTAGGATAATGATTGGGAGGGATAATGTCAGCTGCTATTATCTGCAATCCACCCAGTCTGTTTGTGTGGTTAGATGTGGGGAGGTGTGAGTGCAGGAGGATGGTAAAGGAACCCAGAGTCCAGAGAATGCTAAATCAGTGAACTTGGCAGCCACATTCACAAACTTAATGTTGATGTTAAATAGCTGTGTGTCTTGCACATTCACATCTAGAACATAGAACATAGAACATTCCAGTGCAGAACAGGTCCTTCGACCTTCGATGTTGCGCCGACCAATTAGGAACAAGCAGTGACCCTCTAACCTAAACCATTCCCTTTTCATCCATAAACTTATCTACTGACCTCTTAAACGCCACCAAACTTAGCTCATCTACAACTGCAGCAGGCAGGGCATTCCATACCCTAACCACCCTCTGGGTAAAGAACCTACCTCTGATATCCATCCTATAACTATCACCCCTTAATTTAAAGTTATGTCCCCTCATGCTAGCTTTCTCCATCCTAGGAAAAAGGCTATCACTGTCCACCCTATCTAAACCTCTAATCATCTAACCTCTACCCTTCCTGGGACCATATCCCTTTATTCCCATCCTATTCATGTACTTGTCAAGACACCTCTTAAAAGTCACTACCCTATCTGCTTCCACTATCTCCCTGGCAACTTCCAGGCACCCACTACTCTCTGTAGAAAAAATCTGCCTTGTACATCTCCTTTAAACTTGCCCCTTGCACCTTAACCCTATGCCCCCTAGTAATTAATTCTTCCACCTTGGGAAAAAACTTCTGAACTCCCTGATTAAAGGACAAATTGATGGTCCAATCAGAAGCCTCATTCTCTGTACTGAAACAGGAGTGTCAGTTTCTCTGGCATTCCAGATGCAGACTGCATGCTGGGAGCACTCTCTATAGAGTTGTTGGATCTCATAAATAAAGGAATTTTGATAAAGGGACTTTCCCCCTCCAAGGACTTGTTACATCATTACAGTCATAAAATCCCTATTTTCAAATAGAACATAGAACATAGAACATTACAGCGCAGAACAGGCTCTTCGGCCCTCAATGTTGTGCCGACCAATTAGGAACAAGCAGTGACCCTCTAACCTAAACCATTCCCTTTTCATCCATAAACTTATCTACTAACCTCTTAAACGCCACCAAACTTGGCGCATCTACAACTGACGCAGACAAGGCATTCCATACCCTTACCACCCTCTGGGTAAAGAACCTACCTCTGACATCTGTCCTAAAACCACCACCCCTTAATTTAAAGCTATGTCCCCTCGTGCTAGCTTTCTCCATCCTAGGAAAAAGGCTATCACTGTCCACCCTATCTAAACCTCTAATCATCTTATATGTTTCAATAAGGTCTCCTCTTAGCCGCCTTCTTTCTAACGAAAACAACCTCAAATCCCTCAGCCTCTCTTCATAAGATCTGCCTTCCATACCAGGCAACATCCTGGTAAACCTCCTCTGTACCCTCTCCAATGCCTCCACATCTTTCTTATAATGTGGGGACCAGAACTGCACACAATACTCGAAGTGTGGCCGCACTAGAGTTTTGTACAGTTGCAACATGACGTTGCGGCTCCGAAATTCAATCCCCCTACCAATAAAAGCTAAGACTCCGTATGCCTTCTTAACAACCTTATCGACTTGATTGCCAACTTTCAGGGATCTATGCACACATACACCAAGATCCCTCTGTTCTTCAACACTATTAAGAGTCTACCATTAGCCCTATACTCTACACATTTGTTATTCCTGCCAAAGTGAATTACCTCACACTTTTCCACATTAAACTCCATTTGCCACCTCTCGGCCCAGCTCTGCAACTTGTCCAAGTCTCTCTGCAAACTATAACACCCCTCTTCACTATCTACCACTCCTCCGACTTTGGTGTCATCCGCAAATTTACTAATCCATCCTTCAATACCCTCATCCAGATCATTTATAAAAATTACAAACAGCAGGGGTCCCAAAACAGATCCCTGAGGTACACCACTTGTAACCGAACTCCACGATGAATAACTTCCATCAACCACCACCCTCTGTCTTCTATCAGCTAGCCAATTCCTAATCCAATTAGCTAAATCACCCTCAATCCCATACATCTGCATTTTCTGCAGAAGCCTTCCATGGGCCACCTTATCGAACGCCTTACTAAAGTCCATATATACCACATCAACTGCCTTACCCCCATCCACCTCTGTTCAGGTAAAACATTTTTATCCGGACATAGGGAACATACAGAGTTATCGAGTAAATCTCGGGTAAGAAATTCCAATGCCACTAAGCTCTCAATGCTGCGCTCTCTTCCTGATTACTTTCCCATCAGCACCAGGATGCTGCCTGCTATGGAGGGCATAAGCCATGAGGAGAGGTTGAAGAAACTTGCTTTGTTCTCACTGCAGCGATGGAGGTTGAGGGGAGACCTGATAGAAATCTACAAGATTATGAAGGGCATGGACAGAGTGGATAGTCAGAAGCTTTTTCTCAGAGTGGAAGAGTCAATTACTAGGGGGGCACAGGTTTAAGGTGCGAGAGGCAAGGTTTAAAGGAGATGTACAGATGTACAAGGCAGATTCTTTCCACAGAGCAATATAGGTGCCTGGAACTCGTTGCTGGGGGAAGTAGTGGAAGCAGATACAGTCGTGACTTTTCAGAGGCATCTTGACAAATACATGAATACAGTGTTACGGGTAATGTATTAGCATGGATAGAGGATTGGTTAACTAACACAAAGCGAAAAGTGAGGGTAAATGGGTGTTTTTCTGATTCACAATCAGTGATTAGTGGTGTGCCTCAGGGATCAGATTTGGGACCACAATTGTTTACAATTTACATAGAAGATTTGGAGTTGGGGACCAAGTGTAGTGTGTCAAAATTCGCAGATGATACTAAGATGAGTGGCAGAGCAAAGTGTGCAAAAGGCACTGAAAGTCTGCAAAGGGATAGAGATCATCTGAGTGCGTGAGGGTCTGACAGATGGATACCAACTTTGGTAAATGTGATGTCACCCATTTTGGTTGGAATAGCAGTAAAATGGCCGATTATTTAAATGGTAAAAATTGCAGCATGCTGCTGTGCAGAGGGATCTGGGTGTCCTTGTGCAGGAATCACAAGGAGTTGATTTGCAGGTGCAGCAGATAATTAAGAAGGCAAATGGAATTTTGTCCTTCATTGCTAGAGGGATGGAGTTTAAAAACATCTGGAGTACTGTGTACAGTTTTGGTCTCCTTACTTAAGAAAGGATATACTGGCACTGGCGGGGGGTGGGTGCAGGAGATTCACTAGGTTGATTCCGGAGTTGAGAAAGTTGACTTATGACTTGAGACTGAGTAGACTGGGGCTATACTTATTGGAATTCAGAAAAATGAGGGGAGATCTTATAGAAACATATAAGATTATGAAGCGAATAAGTAAGATAGAAGCAGGGAAGTTATTTCCACTGGTGGGTGAAACTAGAACTAGGGGGCAAAGCCTCAAAATAAGGGGGAACAGATTTAGGACTGATTTGAGGAGGAACTTCTTCAGACAAAGGGTTGTGAATCTTTGGAACTCTCTGCCCAGTGAAGCAGTTGAGAAAGCCTCATTGAATGTTTTTAAGGCAAGGATAGATAAATTTTTGAACAATAAAGGAATTAAGGGTTATGGTGAGCAGGTGGGTAAGTGCAGCTGAGTCCACAAGAAGATCAGTTATGATTTTATTGAATGGCGGAGCAGGCTCGAGGGACCAGATGGCCAACTCCTGCTCCTAGTTCTTATGTTCTTATGAATATGATGGGCATAGAGGGATATGGTCCCCAGAAGGGTAGGGGATTTTGGTTCAGTTGGGTAACATGTTGAGTACAGGCTTGGAAGGCCAAAGGGCTTGTTCTTGTGCTGTAATTTTCTTTGTTCTTTGTTCTAAAGGGCAATTAGGATGGCTAATAAGTGTTGGCTTTGTTAGCGACTCCCACGTCCCAAGAATGAATAAAAAATACTTTCACTAACAAATTCTAAATTATTAAATGATTGTCACATTCCTGGTTGCACAGTGGAAGGGTTTATCTGTCAACTTGGGAAGGTGAGCCTCAGAAATGTTTTGAATCATAGAATCCTACAGTGCAGAAGGAGACCATTCAATCCATCGTATCTGCACCGACCACAATCCCACCTAAGCCCTATCCCCATAACCCTGTGCATTTACCCTAGCTAGTCTCCCTGACACCAAGGACCAATTTGGCAGGCCAATCCACCTAACCCGCACATCTTTGGACTGTGGAAGGAAACCTGAATACTCGGAGGAAACCCATGCAAACACGGGGAGAATGTGCAAACTCCACACAGACAGTGACCCAAGCTGGGAACTGAAACTGGGTCCCTGAGAGGAAGCAGTGCTAACCATTGTACCACCACAGTGTTAAGTGCATCAGGACTTTGGCCATGTACCTTCAGGAACAGTTAAAATCTTACAAACTGCTGCATTTTTAAAATAGTTCTTCCTGTTATTAACAGCAAATAACTGTGGTGACAGTGGCAGACTGACTGAGCTGTTTACATGAAGGAGTAAATTCAGGTTAGTTTGGAGACTGTGAAGACTGTTGGCAATAACCCTCAACCAATCCGTTTGACAGATGCTGCAGGTAAAATTACCTTGTCAAAAAACCAAGTGATTCACATATTCTCACTGGATGTTAGCCAAGACAGAAACACAGCTTTCACAGCAGATCAAGATGGTCTTTGATTCATCAAATTTACTATTGCTGATTAGGAAGAGAAGTGTGTTTCAATTCAGCTGTGATAACATCAGTGTAAAAATACATTGATTCCAGTCAGCGCTGAGTAATTGGTATAAACTGGACCCACATTTCTTATAATAACAGAATACTGGTGTGAACTGAATTGACACACATTAGTCCTTATGCCAAGTTATCCAAGACTCTTTTATTCGTGTTCACTTAGCTGATGTAGAATGGATCTGGGTAGATAACAGCATTAGATAATTGGTGTAACATTGATGAAATGCTTACTGGCTCCATTACAGATATATTTATTGATGTACAGATTTATTACATTGATATATATTGAGTTATTTATACTTAATAGCACCTAGTTTTATAGCAGTAGGACAATGAAATAAAATAGACACACATTGATCACTCGGGGAGGATCATCTTCAGGGAAGGAAATCTGCCATCCTTACCTGGACTGACCTACCTGTGACTCCAAAACCACAGCAATGTAGTTGACTCTTAATTGCCCTCTGATATGGCCTGGTAAACCATTCAGAAACCGAACTGGAGTTGCCAAACAAACACTGTGGCCACAAAAGCAGGAAGGAAGGAAATACTTGAGAGGGAGTAACAAGAGTGCATTAGACTGATTACTGCAATAAATGGGTTGTCTAAAGAGGAGAAATTGAGTGGGCAATAGGATGGTGGAATAGTTACAGGACAGGAGGAACCCATTCGATCCGTTATGTACATATTGGCTCTCTGCAAATGCAACTCACCTAAATTAAGTCTCCCACCTATTCCTGTAATATTTAAAATTCTTTCTGTTCACATAATTCACCAAGTCTCTTTTGAAGACAATGGATGGAACTTACCTGTTCGATTCAGGAATCATAGCAGGTGACACATGACATGCAAAGATCACAGGAACACAGGAATTAGGAGCAGAAGTAGATAAATGAACCTTTCGAGCCTGCTCCACCATTCAGTCAGATCATAGCTGATCGCTCCCTGCTCTCAAATCCACCTCCCCACCTGTTCTCATATCCCTTTTTCTCTTTTTTATTTGAAATATACCTATCTCCCTCTTGAAACCATTCAACAAGTCAGACTCCACCGCAAAGTGGGGCAGCAAGTTCCACAAATTCACCACTCTGCGACTGTTATGCTACAACTCTCACCAACTTTCACAGATATGGAGATGCCAGCAGTGGACTAGGATGGGCACAGTAAGAAGTCTCACAACATTAGGTTAAAGTCCAACAGATTTATTTGGTATCATGAGCTTTCAGAACACTGCTCCTTCATCAGATGACTCACCTCAGTTTTAAACCTATTGCTTCTCACCCTATACTACACCCTATACGCCTCTTGTTCCAGATTGCCCCATAAGACACATAGAACCCTACAGTGCACAGACAGGCCTTCAGCCCATTGAGTCTGCAGCGGACACAATCCCACCCAAGCCCTATCCCCATATCCCCATATATTTTACCCATTAATCCTTCTGGCCTACACATCCCAGAACATTGAGGGACAATTTTTTAGCACAGCCAATCAACCTAATCTGCATATCTTTGGACGGGAGAAAACCGGAGCACCCGGAAGATATCCACGCAGACACGAGGAGAATGTGCAAACTCCACACAGGCAGTGTACCGAGCTGGGAATCGAACCCAGGATCCTGGAGCTAACCACTGTGCTAACATACCACCCAGAGGAAGAGGAAACATTTCCTCCCATAAAAGGAAACATTTGGACTACGTTTACTTTCTCAATCCCTTTTAAAATTTTATATACCTCGATCAGATCCCCTTTCATCCTTTTAAACCCAGATTATTTAATCTCTCCTCATACATCAATCCTTTCACTCTGGGAATCAATCTGGTGAATCTTCTCTGAACTGCCTCCAATGCTTCCACATCCTTCCTTAAATAAGGAGACCCAAACCTGGATAGATACTCCAGATGTGGGGTCTCACCAACACCCTATACAACTGCAACAACACTTCTCTACTTTTATACTCCAGTCTCTTTGCAATCAATGCCAACATCCCATTTGCCTTTTTTATTACATGCTACATCTGCATATCGACTTTCTGCAATTCATGAACACAGACACCCAGATCCCTCTGCACGGACACATTTTGAATCTATTGTTCATTTCGGTAATAATTTGCCTTTCTATTTTTTCTGCCAAAATGGACAACCTCACACTTATCCACATTAAATTCTATCTGCCAAGTTTTGGCCCATTCTCCTAGCTTATCTATATCCATCTGTAGAACTTTTATATCCTCCTCACTGCCTGCTTTCCCACCTATTTCAGTATCATCCACAAATTTTGCCATGTTACACTCTGTCCCTGCTTGCAGATCATTTATATAGATTGTAAACTGTTAAGATCCAAGGACTGAGGTCTGAGGACTGAGCCCTGCGTCACTCCGCTTGTTACATTTTGCCAGCCAGGAAGGCCCCTTTATCCCTACACTCTGCTATCTGTCAGTCAACCAACCCTCAATCCAGTTGAGAACTCTAGCCCCAGTCACATTGATCTCACCTTCTGCTTCAGCCTTTCAAGTGCACCTTGTCAAACGCCTTCTGGAAGTCTAGATATGCCGCATCCACAGGTTCCCCACTATCCACTTTGCTGGTTACATTCTCAAAGAACTCCAGCAGGTTTGTCAAGCACGACTTTCCCTTCATAAAACTGTGCTGACAATGGCTGATTGAGCTTTGTCTTTCCAAATGCTCATTTGTCTCCTCTTTAACAATGGATTCCAGTAATTTCCCCACCACAGTGGTCAAGCTAACCTGCCTATAGTTTCCTACTTTTTCCCTCTCTCCTGTTTTGAATACAGGACATTATATTAGCATGCTTCCAATCCACTACGATCTTACCAAAATCCCAGGAATTTTGAAATATTGCAACCAGTGCATCCAGTATCTCTGCTGCCAACTCCTTTAATCCCCTAGGATGCAGACCATCAGCTCCCAGAGGCTTATCTGCCTTTAATTCCATTAGTGTATTCAATATCTTCTCCCCAGTGATTGTTATTCCACCAAGTTCCTCTGCATTAACTACATGATTTTGGAAAATTATCATTATTTTATACTGTGAAGACAGAAACAGAATATTGGTTTAGTTTCTTTGTTATTGCTGTGTTCCCATTAATATCTCACCAGCCTCTAAAGGGCCAATATTTATTCGTTTTCCAAGACCTGAAGTCAGTATCTTCTCATTCTGGAACCTTCCATGAAAGTTAACAACTTCTCGCTGTCTACTCTGTCCTGATTCCTCTCAATTTTAAACACCTCGATCAAATGTCTTCTTCATCTTCTTTTCTCTAAAGAGAACAGCATTCATTTCTTCATTCTCTCCATGTAACTAAAGCTCCTCATCCTTGAAACCATTCTCACTAATCCCTTCTGCACCTTCTCTAACTCTGACACATCCTTCCTCTACATGCCCAGAACTGGACACAATAACCCTGGTGAAGCCTCTTCAATGTTTTATTCCAGTTTATCACAACCCCTGCCAGCTTTTGTCCTCCATTTATAAAGCCCAGGGTCCCATAAGATCTCTCACCTATTCTGCCATCTTCAACGATTTGTGTCCCTCATCCCTCTTTTAGAATTGTATTCTTTGGTCGGAATTTTACTGGCACACCCGCTCTGATTCCAGGAACAGGTGAGACTTGGAGAATGGCATTTTCTGCTGGTCTCGGGCAGGACAAACGGGCCAGTAAAATTTCGTTCCTTGTTTTGTATTGCCTTTCATTACTCTTCCATCCAGAATCATATATCTCCCAGAAATGTGAAGAATGAGAAAGGATCTAATGGAAAGAGATAAAATTCTTCCAGAGTTTGACAAGGGAGATACAGAGATGTTCCCCCTGGCTGAGGAACAAATGGCTTTAAGTCACAACCTAAAAGTACAGGATCGATCAGTTAGGACTGAGATGAAGAAAAATTTATTCATTCTCCTTTCAAAGGATTATTGTGTTCCGTTCTCGGCACCTGGAGAAAGGATGTGTCAGAGTTAGAGAAGGTGCAGAAAGGATTAGTGAGAATTGTTCCAGGAATGAGGAGCTTTAGTTACGTGGATAGAATGAAGAAGTGAATGCTGTTCTCTTTAGAGAAGGGAAGACGAAGAAGAGATTTGATTGAGGTGTTTAAAATCAACAGGAGTCAGGGCAAAGTAGATAGCGAGAAGTTATTACTTTTCACAGAATGTTGTCCTACAGGGAGCTGTGAGTTCTCAAACTTCAATTCTGTGCATGGCAGAGGTGAATGACTTTAGGAAACTAAGGGAGTTAATAATTATGGGGATTATGCAATAAGGTAAAATGGAAATAGGAAATCAGTCCCAATCATGTTAGTGACAAAACAGCTTCAAAGAGCCAAATAGCTTTCTCCAATTCCATTTGCTTATGTCTCTATGTTCAAACAGTTCCTGAGTTAGTGATTTCATCACAGGAGTCTATCTGAGAAAGAAAACATCTGGACAGTATATCCCAAACACACTGAACATGGGCAACACAGAGGCACAGTGGTTAAGCACTGCTGTCTCACAGCACTAGGGACAGGGGTTCGATTCGCAGCTCAGGTCACTGTCTGTGTGGAGTTTGCACATTCTCCCTGTGTCTCTGTGGGTTTCCTCCGAGTGCTCCAGTTTCCCCCCACAGTCCAAAGATGTGCAGATTAGATTTATTGGCCATGTTAAATTGCCCCTTGTGTCAGGGGACGAACAGGGTAAATATGTACGGTTATGGGACAGTGCCTGGGTGAGATTGTGGTTGGTACAGATTTGATGGACCAAATGGTCTCCTTCTGTACCGTAGGAATTTGATGAATAACACTCATCCCAAAACCAGGTAGTTTGTACCTTGAGCCGACTACCTCTCTATTTCACATAATATATTTCAGGAAAGGGAACCAATAGGAGGAAGCCTTTGTTATTGAATAATGGCAGCAGTGAGGAATTAAAAACAATATTAACATTTATCTTACTGAGAGAATAAAATTAATTGTCCTCGTTACATTTCTCTCTTGCACTGATACCACTGCTGGTTCAGGTTAGTGCACAGATCAACAGTACCATATCTATCCACCTCTTTAATCATTAAATGATGCTGCAATTTCAACCTTACGAAGGGGCCTCCGTGAATAATATTTGTACACAATTGCAAAATGCATGCCAAATTCAGGAAGCTCTTGACTTGTGTTCCAACTTATTACAATCTTAAATCACAACCTAAAGACTCAGCTATTCACAAATAGTCCCAATGCCGATGAACAGCCGGAGACTCTATCCACCTGCAGTGACTCTTTAGAAAATGAAACTGCAAATCACTTCAGATTTCTCAGCAGAAACAACTGTTTTAAAATTCTGTTACAGTTGGAGTCAATCCCAGGTGTATATTTTTGTGTTTTAAATATTATTAAATGCAATTTCTGTTTAAATGTGGAGATCTCATCACTTTTGAGCTGTTATTTGCTACTTTTTTTAAATTTCATTGTTACATTAAGCCAAACTAATCTCTAAGAGCTGTCACTCCTGTTTCACTCTGTCTACATAATCATCAATGGCTTGGGTATGGCCTCATTATCTTAGTAAGAATTTAGCAACACCAATTTTAAATCCAATCGATTTATTTGATAGTCAAATTGGTTGGATTTAAAATTGGTGTTGCTAAATTCTTACTGAGTTCTTACCACCCCAGTCCAACGCCGGCATCTTTACATCCTCATTATCTCAGCCAGGGCTGTAATACTTCACAGGGCCCGCTGGTCCACATAAAGTAAATCACGGTGCCCATAGATATTGGAATAATCTAACACATCACTCTAATGTGCAGCTATCATACAATATTGCCCACTATTCACTCTAAAAAAAAAGATTACTATTTAGTGTGCCTGGAGTTGCCGGGGAGAATCCACAGTGCTCAGAATAAAGGAGCCTTTACTTATGACTGTATCTGATCCCAGGTGAATTGATTGCGTTGGAGGTCACAGTGCAAACCCCATTCTCCATTTAATAGGAGGAGACTTCCATCACATCTATTGGACTGGATCAGAATCCTGGGGTGATGGATGTAAAAATCATTCCAAAATGACTCAAACCCAAAGAGCTTGGAGTCAGCAGCAAGATATTAGTAATTAATATTAATGAAAATTAATGAAAATTAAGGTGGGCTAACATTTACAACTTTAAATGGTCTCACATTGGCATCATGTGGCAAGTTTTCAGCCAAGAGAAGAAATGTGCTAATTGCAAACAATCATTTTAGATTGCTCCATTGGTGCCAGGTTCAGATTGCGTGTGTGTGTGTGTGTGTGTGTGTGTGTGTGTGTGTGGAGGGGGGGTGGTGGTGGGACCAGACTGAAAGAAGGGAAGAAAGTAAGATTTCATTAAAAAAGATATCACATCATTTAACATAAGAACATAAGAAATAGGAGCAGAGTAGGCAATCCAGCCCCTCGAGCCTGCCCCACCATTCAATAAGATCATGGCTGATCTGAAATGAATCAGTTCCACTTTCCCGCTTTCTCCTCATAACTCTTAATTCCCTTATCAATCAGAAATCTATCTACCCGTGACTTAAATACATTCAGTGAGGTAGCCTCCACCACTTCAATGGGCAGAGAATTAACAAACTGACTGCACATTTTTTAAACTCATTTGTGGAATATGGGCAACGCTGGCTAGGCCAGCATTCATTGCTCATCTCTAGTTGCCCAAGAGCAGTTTAGAGTCAACCACATGGTTGTGGGTCTGGAGTCACATGTAGGCCAGACAGGGTAATGAGGGCAGACTTTCTCCTCCCTTTCAAAAGCTTTAGGGCTCCTCTCCTCCCACCACACACAGCCCATTGAACTCCACAGGGGGCCTGCCCCGGCACATAGTCTGACATAGTCGGCATCTGTGTGTGAGTGTATGTTTGTGGATGCGTACTTGTGGGTGTGTGCTTGTATATGTGTGTGTGTGTGTGTGTGTGTGTGTGTGTGTGTGTGTGTTGGTGAGTGCGTGTGTTGGTGACATGTGTGTGTGTATGTGAGAGTGTGTGTGTGTGTGTATTGGTGAATGAGTGTGAGTGCATGCGTGTGTGAGTGTGAGAGAATGTGTGTGAGAGTGTGTGTATATGTGTTTGAGTTTGGCGTGTGTGGGTGATGGAGTATTTTATAAAACATCTGGTAGTTATGCTTCCTAATCACAGTTGTGTATTAATCAGTTCTTGCAGATAGTTTGAAAAAATGTTTTGTCTTCTGACAAATGCATCATTCCGAGTTTATTGCCAGGAGCTTTGTTATTCTGGGTCTAATACTGTCTGGCCATTTTGCTGACTGCATTAAATGTTTAGACCAGCGGCATAGTGGGTGCTATTCTAGCCAAGATGTGTCACTGTATGTTATTCCAGAACACTGCCATAGGCATTATAACAATACAGGTTTAAAGTTTCCATTCAAATTCCATACTTTGTGGAATTCTTTTCTCAGGCTACAATATGTCCCTCGCAAGAGTTGTG